>JAPDOI010001109.1:0-222966 GCA_029168955.1 Aplectana chamaeleonis | reverse complement strand
GAAAATACATATGCATCCAAGGGCACCTTCTGAGGATATATTGCGAATTAAAAGTAGAGACTAATTGTTGCGAAAAGCAGAAAGAAACTAAAGTAAAGGAAATATAGGCAATCATGCGTATTCTCAAGAAGGATGGTCACTGTGAAGATTGGACTCGTTTACCTTTGAGGGGGAATCAATTAGCCGTGACCCCAGTTATCATGCGCATGACTTTAAAAACTCGGGTTGGGATACGAGGATGGCAGTGCAGAGAAGATACATGTCCTTGCCCTGTGTCCACCGTTAAGGTATTGGCGGACAACAAAAAAATGGAAATTGAATGGATTGACCCCAAGGATTACCATGAACGAGTAAAAAGGCGTCAAATCGTCGAAATTCTCAAAGAAGCTGATAAAGAATAGGACGAATTTTATTTGGCCACACAGTCCTCATTCTAATCATAAGGCGAAGTTTGGATTCCGACGGCAGTTTTTGTTCGATGCGGGAACCAGAGTGAGGGCTTTTTCTGGCCGGACACGCCACAAAGTGAGAGGCGAAGCCGGCGGTAAGCAGTCGGTAGACAGTATTCCAAAGGACGCCGCTCAATTATGAATGACTACGCCATCGATCGCCCAAAATAGTATAGGATTGAATTATGACTCGTAAAGCATTTGATGGAATAATAGCAGCGTTGCGAAAAGGGTAATAATTCAACACGAAAATGGAGGGCGCAGCACCTCGTAAACTACCTTTAACCTGGTTGTTAGAAGAGCGAAGGTGTTAAGAGCGAGGTGGAACTCGCGATCAGCTGTTCCAAGAACATTCAAGATGGCAGAAATCAATTCTTCGAAAAAGAGGTGAAAGACTGGAAAATGTGGCTGGCATCGAAGACAAAATCGTTCCGTTGTAAAAACGTGACGTCATGGAATGGTGCATTGTGGCAGGCGGATCTTTGAATCTGACCAAAGCCTCTTCATCTTCGACTCACCCCATTTCAATGAAAAATAGGTATTCGTAAAAATCTCAAAACTTCCACAGCTGCTTCCCTATCCCTCGAAGGAAAGAAGCGACGCTGACGGAAGTATATTCCACACAGACATTATTGTTAAAGAGGCAGCCTAAAAATAGTCTTCTTACGTAGTAAGAAACGAGTTATTTTAAGATGTTTCAGGCTATGTTGACGCAATTCTTGACATTTAGTTGTGTGACAGAATATTCAAAAAATCACCTGCAGAGAAAATTCACCAGCGAAACACACCTCAAACCATACTCTTGGTAAGGATCAGAAAAGTCGCTTTTTGAAAGGGAAAATCCGTTCACTACATACACATATGTAGGTGAGAACGATGTGTAGCTGCATCCGGTGGTCGAGTAACGGTGAAGAAGAGCGTCACCTCTTGGTTTTTGACCACGGATTGGAATCCATGGGGTTTTTACAGCCTCTTAATGTTGGTGTTACACGTTTCATGATCCCTAAGGGAAGGACCATGGGATGAACTGAAAAAATTTCATTGAGAGAACGGAAACGGATTTCTTCATCGTCTTCGTGAAATGGAAACCGGATACTCCGAAACGAACCGTTAGAATCCAGAAAAAAAGATTAAGGAATCGCAAAATTCGAATGTAAGAATGGAAACTCTCTCGCTTCGTTACCAGCTTCTGCTCATTTTCTTGATTTTCCCTATTTTTTCTCAAAAAGCGAGACGACTGCGGAAACTGGAAACAGAGAATTCCGCCCATCCACGGTTAAGAACCTCTTGGGTGGACGAAATTCTGTCTTGGATGTGGCCAGTTTTTCCTAACCTGCTCCATATGGTTTCCGTATTCGATTTGAGTCTGACGCATGGGCCATGGCGGATGGCCGTGCGGTGTTGGCGGCATCACTTTGCCAACGGGATTTCGAATCGCGAGCGGCGTGATCTACCGTCGCCAGGCCCGTCATTCATCAGACTAAATTTATTACGTGAACTCTATGTACTATCAAAGAAATTAGCCCCCGAGAAGTATTGGGTTGAGGAAATAGCAAAGAAAATTCATTGTTTTCAAAACAAACATACCCTCCCAAAACAAGAACTCTAGCTGGCATTTCAAGCTTCGGATGAACTGCAGATTGTTACCACCTCAATGCGTGGTCTAGTCTACGGGGCTGATTTTCGAATTTGTGATCTGGACTCTATCACTGTTTCTATCAAACTCACTTTGCAGATACAGTACCGAGAGCAAATTTATTGCAATAGCGGCGTTTTTTGCGTACACAATGAAGCGCCGCATCGCCATGATTAATTTAAAAATTGACGAGCTGAAGTCTAGAGGTTTTTTCGTGTTCCTCTCAGTGATATGAATACAATGCTATGTGTGTAAAAAGTTTTTTTGACTCCGGTAATTTGTATAAAATGCGTATTTCCTCTCTGGAATTCCATTGACGGCACATATCAAAAGCATGACGAGCTTTCTGCTACAATGGAGCTGCCAAAATTATAAGACGTACTCCCAATCTTTGCTCTGAAGTTCGCGTGAATTTAGGGTGGAAACAGCATTCCACTGAGAGTGTGGGGGAGCGGAGTGAGAGTACAGGACTTCGTGGGTAAGCTTCTGGGGCGGCATGCACGAGCGCTGCGAATGAAGATCACAGCTGAGCCGCTCCACGTATTATGCGCGCAGCGTCGAGCCCTCCTCGGGAAGGCCCCGAGATTACATGGGCGTGTATTAGTGAAATCGCGGACGTAAATCCACTCCTTCCACTGCAAACTCTACGCCAGCGCGAACTTCTGTCATCCCCGTCGCGTTCGCTTCCAAATTTTGAGATGCACGGATGACAGAAAAGCGCCTGAAAGCGCACTGGGAGATGACAGAAAAATACCGCTAGGGCGTAGAATTTGCTGTAAAAAGGATGCAGTTACATGTCCGCGACACACCAATATACGCCATGCACTTCGGGCCTGACCCGTGGGTTGGACTCTGCGCGCGTAGGGCTTCTTCGAGCTTCTTCTCTCTGAGCTTCTTCCGAGGCGTTCATGGCGCATGCAGCCCCTGGTGGAGTTTTTCCCTTATTTTTCGCCATTTCGAAAGCTCTACTCGGGGCTAAGCAATCCATCTAGCAGATAATTTGGAAGCGAATGATTTCCGTAAACACTGCCTTGTACAAGGCACTGGTTCGCGATACAAACTTCATCCTCGAACTGCCCATGACAAACGCTTCTCGTGGCTCTCAGAAGCAGGAACATCGTCGAAAAAACGGGACGAAAAGCTACCCAGGAGCCGCAAAAACGGCTTAGAGAAAGTGGGAAAACCCCGCCATTGTGGGGCAAGTCCTGCCTCTTTCCCGCCCCTCGACGTGAACAAAGCGAACATCCAAAATCGTGAGTTGAGAGATGGTTTCCGATCAAAAGCCCTGTTCTTCCCTTCATTCTCAACTTCTCTCTTTACTCAGGTCAGCTCGCACATCATTGGCTGCAAAAGACTTGGAAGTTACAAGCCTTAGACAACTCTGTCCACCATTTTCCCTAGCTCAATTTTTGAGGGACCATGAACTCCATTCCCAGGAAGGTCTTGTACGGATTCCAGAAGCACCAATACTGGAATCAGAATGGGGACCTGGTTTCAAGATAGGCAAAAGAACAGAAAAGCGATTTCTATCGCGAACAGTGCCTTTTAAAGGCACAGTCCAAAACCTCGGAGGTAATTTTTGATATGTTGGGTCCGGTCGCCGCATGCTAAGCAAACCCTGCCAAGCGCGAAAAATCTAAATTCTCGCCTCAAATAAGCGAGAAAAAGCTACTTTCAAAAAGTCGGCATTCACATGCCCTACATTTGGAGAGAAAAACAAAATGGGCAACGTCTCATCATGGTATCTTCCGACCTCAATAGGGAAAGAAACTAGCGCGAATGATTCTATCCAAAATCTATGGTTCTTCCCTCTCTCTTTGTTTTCGGTCTGGCTTATAATGCAAACCTCGCCTTCCTATAAAACCAGCTTCTGGGCCTGCGAATAACGAGAAGCAATACAGGCTGTCCGAGACTGAACTCTGTCCGCAAATCTTTTTTAGCCGTCCAAAATCAAGGAACTCCTTATTGAGGAGTCGTAACTCAGTTCTGTAGTGAGTTCCTGGCCTGATTCTGCGAGACACCATTGTGATCAGCGTGAAATTTTTTCCAAGATAGGTGAAAAACGAAAAATCTGTTTCTGAGCCAATTGGGACTGTGGCTCTAAAAGGTTAAAAAGTGACTATCAGTCTGATGCAGTGGGACCCTCTTTGAATACCATAAGAAAGTGAGTTTTCATGAAATTAGATCAACTAGTAGGAGGAAACTGGCAACAGAACACCGTGAAACTACATGATATGGCTGACGTTCTCACTGATATTTCAAATCTTCTTCCTCTATGTCAGTTCGTTCATTGGCAGGTTAAATCCATCAGAAACAAATTTTATAGTTTCCAGAAATTGTCTCAACGCATAAAATCAAGACGAAAAAATTTGTTTGGCATCTTTTAACCCAACCATTTTGAGACGCCCCCTCAGTCACCAAACCTCCATTCGCTTATAACGGCTAGTTTAACAGGAGCCACGTGTTCCCAATGTCTGCTTTGAGTGTAGTCTCAACGCCCAAGAATACCTTCACACAATGTTTTCCACCAGGTTTGAGGTTTCGGCGGTTTGCCGACCGGTCAGTCTATAGCAAATTGGCAATAGATTTAAGCCTGAAAACGAGCCTGCGTCGTCCTAGTGACAAAAAAGTGAAGGCGATTACGGAGTTCGAGAGAACTGGAAATGATTATCCGACACAATCTGATAATCTATGGAGTTCATAGATCATATTCCAAACCACGTGGGAATCATTCCTTTGCCACACCACCTGAATCCGGGCCAACACATTATCTCTGATCTGCTCCAGAGTTCCTACTCAAGGATAAGTACGTGTCCCTGTAGTGAGATCCTTGAAAATCCTTTTTTTGACGCTAGTCGCAGAAAATAAGTTCAATCTGGCTGGCCTGAGGAAATTGACGAAGCATTGGAGAGGTTCACCAAAGGACCCAGTTCTCATACAAGAGTAGGAGTTACGGAGGCGATAGGCCATATGTGGCGTGTGGGCAACGATTCAGGTGGTGTGGCGAACTGGACTCACGTGTCTGCAACATGACATATGAACGTTATACAGATTATCAGAAGGTGTTGAAAGGACCGTCTCCAGTCCGCTCTGGTTGAGCGAATGGGCACTTGCTTGAATGGGGTTCATAGAAGGCTGTGTTGGAAACATGCTAAACAGAGTTTTCTTTGATTTGTTCCATGCGTGTCAGAAACAATTCCCTGAATGACTATTAAATAGATGTTTCTGATGGTTCTTCCAATGAAATCTGAACCGACACATGAAGAAAATAGATTTGAAAATTTCAGTGAAAAACGTCAGCCATGTCACTATAGTTTTGCGACGGTCACTTTTGGACAAATTTCCGTTGCCAGTTTCCTGCTAAGCGGCGTTGATTTTTATTTGCATGAAGATTTGTCCGCGGGATTTTCTGAGTGGATGGGTCGAATGGCTTTCGATGGTTTATTCACCGTTCAAAAAGCGGTGTTCACGATAATCTTCAACTTCGAGATTATCCTGTTTGATCGATTGCTTAGCCCCGAGTTGAAGGCTGAAACGACGAAAAATTTGAGAAAAAACCTCCAGAAGTACATAGTTACACGAAAACCTGCATTCTCAGTGTGGAGCTGTTTGTAGTTACAACGAACTCTTCTTGTGGTACCGTCCTTTAAAACTCTCTACTTTCTGTCACACTTCCTTCTTTACTTCGGACAATAACCAATACTGTTTTTGCATAAAATATTCATCAATTTTCGATTGACTCCAATTTTCTTGCCGGCCACAACCACGAAAAAACGTGTTCATCCAATCGGGCAAACAACTCCAGGCCGGGGAATGAGTGTCACGAAAATGAGGCATTTCAGGGCGTTTTTCGTCTTTTCGTCGTGATTATGGTAACATCTGGTGAAGCTAACGTATTGTTTTGAGACCAGGCTTCGCGATAAAAACGATTGTTGTGCTATCGTCATGAGAAGAAAGAACTGGCCATCACAAAGAGAGTGAAAATAAGTGAAATGAGTGAAAAAATTGAAAATAAAAACGCTTGTCCAAAAACATTTCCTCATTGCTTGGTGTCCGCCTACCCCCAATTATCAGAGATTTCTATGAATGCCTGTTTAGAGATTTTTTCTTTGTCTGTGCAAAGAAATTTCTAAGCACTCCTAGAGGCTAGTGACTACTACTTCAAAGATTAAGTAAAAGACGGATAAACAAGCTCTCGTAAAAATCTCGTTATTTACAGGGCGTGCGGACACCTGCGGTAATTAGCCGTAACTCAACCCTGTTTTTGGGCGTTTTTCCCTGCAAATTTTCAGCCTCTTTTTTTTCTGTGATGACCTTTTCTACATTTTTACAGAACAGAGCTCAAAGTAAAAAGTTTTTCCGCTAATCCAGCCTTTGTGGGTCAAGAACAAAACTCATCGTAAACGCTGCCTTAATTCACATAAAGTTGAGAACCGCGAAATCGGTGTACGTCATGTAATTTTGTAACGCATTGTATCATGACCGCCTGATCAGTTCATAAATGAGGGTACTTGAGCCGGTCGAAACTTCTAGGGGCTGAATCAATTACATCGTAACACTCATTGTGTAGGGCTTATACAAAGTAATTCAAGAAATGACTTCAAAGTCAAAATATAGATCATACTTTAAAGGAAAGCAAGCTATGGCGATGTCAACGCATTAGGCGCGCGGGCAAAAACGCCGCAAAGCCCAACAGCCGTTTTTTGCCAAGAATCATGCCCGACACCTCTTGTATGTTTATCTCGGTGCCTGCGAAATCGCACTCTCAAAACAGGTTCTCACTTAACCATTCGGTGGTTAGTAAGGGAAAAACAATTTAGTATATAGGCGTACACAGACACAGAATTTGCACTCAACTGATAAGTGAAATTCCTTCCTGCATGGACCTCAAGCCGGAAAGTTGATTTTCGTAACAGAGAGAATTCCTCAAAAAGAATTTTGAGCTGACGAAAACGATGCCTATAAGGACTGTGACTAACTCCGGAAAGATTCCCGCCACAAGTGAAGCTAAAGACGGATTGACGCGAAGTAGCATCAGAAGATGCTACTTCTTCCAGATTCTGGTGTTGTATCTAAGTCGTGCCCAGTTCGAATGATTTGCATAAGGAGTACTCTGTGTTGCTTCCGAAATACAAAATTGTTTCTAAATTACCGCTTGACGATATTCGCGAAATGATATTCAGCAGTATTCAAACGGTACGAAGTGAAGAGTCTCATACATACATAGATAGTAGCAGATAGAAAAAGGTATGTGCAAAACGTGAGTAACACACAGATCGAGTCTGTTTCTTCATCACTATTATCACTGGCAGAACCGGATTTCCGAGCGACAAGGAGATCTATTGAGTGGATTGGCGTTTCGCATCAACAACACACCTTACTAAGTGAAATAATAATTTTCTGAAAATAATAGAAGTGGTCTGAGAGAAAAATATAAAAGTATATAGGTTGCTATCTGATCTTAGTTCTATCTCCACAACGTACCAATTGCGATATTTTCACCAATGTGTATTTGTATGTACGTTTACAAAGGCAAACTGGTCCAGACAGCATACCAGGCCTGGTAGAGAAATGACATTATATAACGTATACAAACATACATGAAAGATGTTTGGAAAAGTTTGTCCCAAAACGTTCTTATGGTGTTCTCTTTCAGAGATCACTGCATAAGAGAGCAAAGAATTGACACGCGTGACAGGACAGCAAACCCTTTGTCTTTTTCAGCACATGAGTGTGGGAAATGTGGGAGAACAGGTAGGGTGATCTGGACAGCTTATAGTACAGTAAGTTGAAAATAAACAAGGCATACTGGATTTCCTGTAATTGAAGACTCGGATATACTATTTCCAGCCACTTGGCCAAAAGGAGGCGGGAGGTAAATTGGTGGGGGGGCCGGGGGGGTTCAGATAGAGAGTATACATTGAGTCCGACTTCACTCATTTTCGGATATCCATCCGAATGAACCGAAGTTTTCTATGACTCAAAATCCGATTCACCGAAAAACGCGTTAAAATCCGGAATGATCCAAAATCTATATCCGGAAATCCGAGTGATCCGGAACTGGATTCACCGAAAAACGTAAAAATCCGGGTGATTCGAAATCCGATTCACCGAAAAACCCCAAAATCCTAGTTTGATTCAAAATCTGAATCATCGAAGGAAATGTGCTATGAGTCGGATAATCGGATTCGGATACCGAATATCCGGAAATATATCGCCAAATTCGCATCGGATAATGGTTCTGGATATCAGTGGATTCGGCTGATAATGCTGTTACTCAAAAAAGTGCGTATCTGATGTCACGACTCGATATTTCATTCTACTCGTAGCCATGCGGATTTCGTTCTTCTCTGTAGCTCTCTTTGAGATGTCGACAGGCCGCTCCCTGTTGTCAACCTCGGAAATCGCGCACACATCGTCAGCCGAAGACCTGCCCGTTGCCCCCTGTTGTCCTTGTTGTTACGGGCTGTTGACATTTCGATGTTGTCAGGCTGTTTACCTTTGTTTTTGGGATGTTGACATTTCGATTTGTCGCGTTTAGCGGCCTATTTAGCAGCAGTTCACATCCTGTAGGACTGTTTCCATCTAGCTCAGGAACTACTTTTACACCGACACGCGTCGTGGTCGGCACACCGGCATGCGTTGCGGTCAGCACGCACACTGACACGCGTCGCGGCTGGGTCGCCCATCCTCCACTGGGGCCGCCACCGATTGGGCAGGGCCTCCCAGATGCAGCGGCGGGGTCTATACCCCAAACCTGAGTAATTGAACCAGCTGCCCCTGCATCTTATCATTTGAAGCTATGTCTGAAAATGCGTCTTATACTTCCCCATTTATCATAGAGCGCGAAACACGCATGGATCTGTACAACAGCTGGACCAGACCGTAAACTAGCGGCCACGGCCCTGTCAAATATCGCCGCGTTGGGCAAAGCGGTGGCTCATGGTGGGCGGATCAGAAGCTGTTGTCGACGCCCCAGTTTGCATGAGACCCTACAGACCATAACAATTGGTTACACGGTTACTGGTAATTCGTGGCGCACAGTGGGAAATTTCCAGCGCATTTCTTCTACGCATCGTCAGTACATAGATCTCGCGCATATAAGGCATTGATCCTCTTCTGTTTTGATTTGTTCTTGCGAGTATGGCGCAGGGTACGATTGTTCCAAAAAACATGATGTAGTGATCGAACGGGCAACCCTGTTCGAAGAGGTTTTAGACAAAAAGAATTCACGGTGGAGGCGTTACGAAATTGATGAACACATTTTTCAATGAAAAATAGATTTGGTTTGCAAATATTTCGATATAAAGATGATTTATCAATGATTTGTTCTATCATGATACCCGGTAGAAAGCCTTTTTTCTTGAAAATCTTCGCCCGGAATGCGTTATACCCACTCCGTATCCGACCGGATATCCGACTCGGATATTCGGGTTTCCGATTTCACCGAAAAAGGTCAAAATCCGAAAAAAGATAGATCCAAATTCCGAATCACCGAAAAACGTAATTTTCGGATTGGATCCGAGATCCGAATATCCGTTTAGCCTCTCTCATCCGAATGACTCGGATTATCCGGATGTTGTTATTTTGAATCATCCATTTGAGTCGGATATCCAAGACCTCTTTTTGATTTCTTGAGTTATCCGAAATCCGAGTATCCGGAAATTTTTGATTCGGATCCAGTGTATAATAGGGAGTGCTTTGATTCCCTCCAAACCCAAGAATTCCAAAAACCAATATGAGCGAGTAAAGCGTGTACCTGAATAGCAAAAGTAAATTGTTACCCGACAAAATCCGCTTGTCCAAAATCCAAAGTAACTCCCAAAATAGTAAACCAGAAATCTTTCTGTGTAAGAACACACTTCAGATACCCCCAACAGCGATATTCCAACCGGGGTGCAGAACTTTTTCTTCAAATCCCAATTATCTGAGGCCAGCTTTAGACTGAATGAACAAATAAATTTATTGTATTAATAATCAAAATAAAAGAATAAATAAAATGGTGGATAGACGAATGAAAAAATAAATGAACAAATGAGCAAAGACACAAATAAATAACTGGGTGCAAAGGCGAATCAAAAGATAAGAGATCACTGAACAGACAAATGCATGATTAATCAAATAAATGAGAAAATAACTATGTAAATGAATAGAGAATTTTGAAAATATAGAAATTATAAGTGAGGATAAATAAATAAACACGTAAATGGATATACAAAAAAAATTACAAGTTCAGATGGCAGAAACGATCTTAGCAAGGAAGCAAGAGCCAAAAGAATCCACCTCGGGGGCGATATTGATCTCAAGGTCGGCCGCAAAAGGACGTTGTGCCGTTCAAAACATGAGAAAAGGTTGAACAACTTTTTGTGCAACTAGTGACTCAATACACCAGTCTGTCTTTCCTTTCCTATGCATACAAGCATGCATGTAGGGACTCCAATAAATGTAAAGCAATATTTGCCGTAACATTTCCTTCAGTAACGTTTTCCAAGAAGAAACTCACGGAAACGTAACTACAGCCACTGCTAAAAAAAAACTAAATGCACACCTACTCACGAGTAAGCAGTTATTTTCTGAGACAGATTGAGTTGTGGAAAAAAACAGGCTCAGAAAGCAAGGAAACAATTTCCTTTCGTTCCTCTATAGAATTGAGTCAAGAACTGGTGTCAATTTAGAGCGGCACCGGTATCGGGGAATGACAAGTGGAGATGAGGACGCACATAAGCAGGGAAGAAGAGTGGAAATGAAGGAGGGCAGGGAAGTTGACATGAAAACGAGAAATTCACGGCCAATGAGAGATGTCAAGGGCGGGAATCTGCTAGTTGTCGATACCGATCGCCTAGGCTAGGGCTTTGACCTCAGGCACCCATTTGACTTGAAGGTACACGCTCGGCACCCGAGATCAGTCTAAAAGTATTTACATACAACATACAGTTAAAGTCATGCTTGTTGCATATCACATTAGAGACCACCCCATAGACTGCATCCACCGAATTCGCAACCCTTTTGTGTTAAGGGGCATTCTGTTTTCAGTTTTCTGCTCTACCGCAACTAGGTGTATCCGCTGATTCCGAGTTCCAGTAGAAAAATGAGCTAAGGTCAGAAATTCATACACTTTAATACTCGGGTGGGAAGCCACTCCTGTTTTAGACACTGAAATGTCCAGAAAACTGTTCAAAGAAATCTTTGGAAAAGCGTCAAACGTGACGTCGGAAATGGTTTGCCCCGCTTCGAAATTCTCAGATGAGTGTCTTCGCTTTCTGTTTATTGTACCAAAAACTGTTAAAAATGGGATGGACCAACGCACATGCTAGGATTTGAAGACATTTTGCAACAAAGGATATTCGAAAATTCGGTGCCTGTTCCTCTAGTGAAAGCGCAGGACAACTCTTATATGAAGTGGGCGGGGTGATCCAATGTGTCGGCCTGCCCACGAGATTTTCACCAACTTCCTGGCCGTTTTTCGTCCAACTTACGTTCTTAATCTTCCTGGGGGGGGGGATGGGTTGGTCAAAAGCTTACGCTTTTTTCAGGAAATGGGCAACTTTTTCATCGTTAACACTGCCTTTATTCGTACCGGCACAGAAGATCCGGGCAGTATGTACGAAGAGTTGAGCCATCGTGGATGTACTTCACTGAAATACCTCGCCGCAGTTCACATGTCGTTGTTCGCTGCCTTTGGGGTGCAGAACGATTGTTCAGTTTATAGGTTCCAAGGTTGCTGACAGAGTGAGGACTTCTTAGAAAGAGACCGAACGAACAAGTTTCGAATAAATTCGTTCATTTTTTGTTTCGAACGAACGGATTTCGAATGAATCCGCTCATTTTTTATTTCGAACGCACGAATTCCGAATAAATTCGCTCATTTCTCATCCCGAACGAACGAATTTCGAATAAATTCGTTAATTTTTTATTTCGAACGAACGAATATTCGAAATTCGAATATTCGAATGACGAATAATTTAAGCATCCATAGCAATATCGCGCAACTACGAAGTGAGCGGCAATAACAAGTTGAATTTTTCTTCTAAAGTTCTATTTCCACCTACAAATGAAATTAATGAGGCACGGCTCATGTCTAAACCTGTACGGGCAACAACGCAAAGAATGCTACAAAAATCAACTTTTCCGCTCTAACTTAGCCTAAGGAGCTTATTCGAGGTGCTGAACAAGAACAAGAGGTCCATTTTCGGTGCTCGAAAGATCACGGTAAGTATAGGGTAATTATATCACTTAGAACAGCTGGAATGTAGACTAATTGAAGCTCTGTTTTATGGCGCTTTATTCAAGCAACGTTTCGAGGTTTTTAACCCCTTCTTCAGGCCAACTATAAATAATCAGGCATACAATCAAATGACGAAGGCCCAGGAAGTTAACAAAGTTGAGAGACTATTCATATTAACGACTGACCGGTCCCTATGCGTTAGTGGGACGAACCAGGTGAGGGAGTGCTGTCCACGCTTAGCTGGAAATGGGTGATGAGGGCGTGTAAAAGGGTTCTTCCAAAATTGTAGGACTGACCTCACAGCAGAAACATGATGGGGAAATGGATCTGAGGAGGGAGTGGTGGGCAGAGTAGGGTGGCGAAAGGATATGTTGTCTTCGTGATACTCTGCAATTGCATTTTTGTACTGAATGACCGCTATTACACAATGCTAAACGGGAATGAGTTCCATAGTAGACCTTAGTTCATCTCTGTTGTTTATGGAAGGGTTCAGTCTTCGGATTTCCAAAGCTTCTTTGATTTTCCTTTCGATGGTATCTGATATATTCTTATGTTGAACATAGACCTTCACCTCTGGTGGGCTTTTCTGTGCATGGTACGAGGTGCGATGTCGGGAAAAAGGGTTCTCGGGGTATGAAGGAGGGTTGCGGAGAGCCCTTACGTGCTCGTCTGGTCTCCTATAAAGTGGTCGTCCACTTTCTCCTACATAGGATTCTGAGCATGACACACAGACCACTTTGTAAACGATGTTCGTCAGGAGACAGATCTTCCTCTCCTCATCACAATACAAACAGTTGTCACGTCCACAGAGGCTTTCGTATACCCGAGACGAAGTGAGAAGGCGTCGCAATGTTACAGGCGGTCGGAGTATCAAACGTATCGGTACTCTTGACCTCTTCACCAGAAGATTGACGTCTTTCGCAAATGGTTCGGATAAGTTAAAAACGACGAGAGCAGTTCCACCTGGTGTCTGATGTTGATGCCAACATCGGACATCGCTATTCTCATAACCGTTTTCAAGTAATATTTGTGTCACTTTGTCCATCACTTTGGAAACATTTGTTGACGATGTTCTCTGAGCTGTAGTTATGAAGTTTCGAACGATGTTCCTTTTCATAAAAAGAGGATGCCAGCTTCTCGAATGAACATTCGACATTCTTTTCATAAAAAGAGGATGCCAGCTTTTCGAATGAACATTCGACATTATTCTACATTCGACACGATAGCTATGAAGCGCAGAAATCCAGCTGTTCTAAGTGATCTGAAATTCCTGCAACGCCGTTTCCATCTATGCAGGGATACCTTCTTGTTTATGTTAGATTATGTTGCAAATCATCAGCTTGTTACAACTCTAGACGAATCTTTGGTTTTCCTGGCAAAATGTTGGCAACATAACCTTACCCCACCATTCATCCGAAACATGGTCCTTCCTTTTTCTTATTACCGCCAAGATGCAGTACGGTCATCAGTAAGAAATCTTCAAGACTGCCTTCTAGGAGCAACTCTAGCCGATCAGAAACGTAGACGAAACAAATGTATTCGAGAAATTGTTCATCTGAGAGCAGCCTTGCGGCAAAGAGTGAGCGATGATTGTTGGAGACAATTCGCTGAACGTCACAAGCGAAAATGCGATATTCTTCGGACTGAAACACGACTACGACTAGAGAGGAAATTCACGAATCTACGTTTGGCAACCACGTCCCCACGGTTCATTATCAGAGGCTCTATACCTCCAAAACGTTGCGTTGTTCTCGATAACGATAACATTGATGAAGATGTCCTCGGGATGCTAAATCTTGGCCCGAATTTCGCTCCAAAACCAGACTTCACGGATCAAGCAAGAGTGGAAATAATGACAGCAGCCCACAAGTTTGGATACTCACAAGATTGGAGAGATCAAGCTGGGCCTACATGTCTATCCTTGAAAGAAATGCTGAGAAAAGTCCTGCCGTTTCCACGAAACCGAATATGTGCACTCACCTACTCTCTGTTCCTTTCGTCGAAAATGAGAGAGCTAAAAAGTGGCATTCTTCAAATATTCGACAGCCATCGATCTCGTTCTACAAAAGACAATATGACTAAATCAGAAAGGGAAGGACTACGAAAGGCTTTGGCACTGAAGCGCTCACTAGGGTTTTCGATCGGCGACAAATGCGGTGGACTTGTGGTCATGTCAAGACAGAGAGACATAGAGCTTAGTGAAACGGTTTTGTCAGATACATCAACTTACATCTTGAGCACGACTGAACGATACAAACGAGAGTGTAAAAAGTTCGAAGAAGAAGTGAAGAGAATTCTAGAACCGAAGCTTGAACAGCAGACTCTTACTCGCCTTCTATCGAAGCACCCGTGCATTCCAACTTATTACCAATTAGTCAGAACGCACAAGTTGGAGCTCTTGGAAGGAGATGACATATACGACACGAGCAGAATCCAGACAAGGTCAAAGTGTCATCTTGTGAAGGTCCGACTGATGCGATTAGCTGGTTCATTCAGCACATGCTTTCACGAGAAAACCTAAACAGGCAGCAGCGACTGTTTATCCATACGTGTTCCATCTCACTGTTTTGCCAGAGGAGGTGCTCTACGAGTTTCAACAAGTTTCTAATTGCCATCTTCCTACGTATTCAGTGCAATAAACGATGTGGATAAACGGTCGCTGCTGCCTGTTTAGGAGGCCCCTGCTTTCACCGCTGCTTGATCATGTACCATCTCATCTCAAAAACGTGGAACATTTCTTGAACACACTAAAAGAAACATGCAACCAACTCGGTCCAAGAACGGCTTATCAAAGTTTTGATGTGTCTGCACTATACACCAATGTAGATACTAGGACAGCGATAGAAGCGTGTGTAAATCTTCTTCGTCAACATTAGAACGATGTCCAACTTTACGGGCTGTCCATAAGAGATATTAAAGATCTTTTGCAAGTTGTCGTTAACTTCAACTTGTTTGGTTTTCGAAACCAGATCTACATGCAAACACGTGGGCTAGCAATGGGCAGTCGTATCGCTCCGCTTCTAGCAATAATATTCAGGATCGATTGGAACGACGGTCAATATCCTCAGGTGTGATGTTCTTCGGACGCTATGTATATGATATCTTTGTGGTCGGAAGATCAAGAGCAGCACTTCGTCGAAAGTTTTTTGATGCTAAATTCAGCAGACCCAAATATCATACTGACAACCGAAGATCCTGATTCTGAAGGGTTTCTCCCTTTCCTAAACGCAAAGGTGAAATTGTCCGAAAATCAAGTACATCCAATGTGGTGCAAAAAGTCTGCATCAAAGAACATTTAAGTTCATTCGAGAAGCTGGCATCCTCTTTTTCATCGTTCGAAACTTTATAACTACAGCTCAGAGAACATCGTCGACAAATGTTTCCAAAGTGAAGGACAAAATGACACAAATATTACTTGAAAACGGTTATGAGAATAGCGATGTCCGATGTTGGCATCCACATCAGACACCAGGTGGAACTCCTCTCGTCGTTCCTTACTTATCCGAACCATTTGCGAAAGACGTCAATCTTCTGGTGAAGAGGTTAAGAATACCGATACGTTTGATACTCCGACCGCCTGTAACATTGCGACGCCTTCTCACTTCGTCTCGGGTATACGAAAGCCTCTGTGGACGTGAAAACTGTTTGTATTGTGATAAGGAGAGGAAGATCTGTCTCCTGAAGAACACCGTTTACAAAGTGGTCTGTATGTCATGCTCAGAGTCTCATGTAAGAGAAAGTGGACGACCACTTTATAGGAGACTAGACGAGCACGTAAGGGTTCTCCGCAACCCTCCTTCATACCCCGAGAACCCTTTTTCCCGACATCGCACCTCGTACCATGCACAGAAAAGCCCACAAGAGGTGAAGGTCTATGTTTAACATAAGAATATGTCAGATACCATCGAAAGGAAAACGAAAGAAGCTTTGGCAACCCCAAGACTGAACCCTTCCATAAACAACAGAGATGAACTAAGGTCTACTATGGAACTCATTCCTGTTTAGCATCCTTATACTTAGAGCAGTTATGTCCCGATGTGTGTGTGTGTGTGTGTGTGTGTGTGTGTGGTCTACTATGGAACTCATTCCTGTTTAGCATCCTTATACTTAAAGCAGTTATGTCCTGATGTGTGTGTGTGTGTGTGTGTGTGTGTGTGTGTGTGTGTGTGTGTGTGTGTGTGTGTGTGTGTGTGTGTGTGTATGTGTGTGCATGTGTCCCGCATATCTTAGGAATGGCCGATCAAAACTTGTATGAAATGGTACCAGCATTTAGGTGGGTGCCACATTTATCGATTACCAAAAATCAGCCCGAGTCACCTCTTACGTGCCTCAGGGCAACCGAGTTTGTCCGTGGAGCGCACTTTTGACCGTGGGTCATGATAACTTCTGCGGGTCGTCTAGCGATGCAAAAAATGCAGGGCGTCATAAAAGGAGTGCAGGACCCCAGTGAGGGTGTGCAAGAAGTCATAGAAAGTGTGCAGGACCCTAATCGGAGTGTGCAGGACGTCATAGAAAGTGCGCAGGCCCTAAGTAGGAATGTGCAGGACCCCAGCGGAAGTGTGCAGGACGTCATAGAAAGTGTGGAGGACCCCAGTGGGAGTGTGCAGGGCGTCATGGAAAGTGTGCAGGACCCCAGGGGAAGTGTGCAGGACGTCGTAGAAAGGGTGCAGGACCCCAGTGGGAGTGTGCAGGGCGTCATGGAAAGTGTGCAGGACCCCAGGGGAAGTGTGCAGGACGTCGTAGAAAGGGTGCAGGACCCCAGCGGGAGTGTGCACGACGTCATAGAAAGTGTGCAGGACCCCGGTGGAAGTGTGCAGGACATCATAGAAAATGTGCAGGTCTCCAGCGGGAGTGTAGGACGTCATTGAAAGTGTACAGGACCCCAAAGGAAGTGTGCAGGACGTCATAGAAATTGTGCAGGACCCCAGCGGGAGTGTGCAGGACATCGTAGAAAATGTGCAGGACCCCAGAGGAAGTGTGCAGGACGTCATAGAAAGTGTGCAGGACCCCAGCGGAGTGTGTGCAGGACGTCATTGAAAGTGTACAGGACCCCAAAAGGAAGTGTGCAGGACGTCATTGAAAGTGTACAGGACCCCAAAAGGAAGTGTGCAGGACGTCATAGAAATTGTGCAGGACCCCAGAGGAAGTGTGCAGGACGGCATAGAAAGTGTGCAGGACCCCGGTGGAAGTGCGCAGGACATCATAGAAAATGTGCAGGTCCCCAGCGGGGTGTGCAGGACGTCATAGAAATTGTGCAGGACCCCAGCTGG
Organism: Aplectana chamaeleonis; assembly: GCA_029168955.1. Taxonomy (NCBI): domain Eukaryota; kingdom Metazoa; phylum Nematoda; class Chromadorea; order Rhabditida; family Cosmocercidae; genus Aplectana; species Aplectana chamaeleonis. The sequence goes on along the minus strand of JAPDOI010001109.1, from coordinate 205,386 downwards.
AGTGTGCAGGACATAACCCAGAAAATGTGCAGGTCCTGAGTAGGAGTGCGCAGGACGTCATTGAATGTGTGCAGGACCCCAACGCGAGTGTGCAGCACGTCACAGATAGTGTGCAGGACCCAAATGGTAGGGTGCAGGACGTCATAGAGGGTGCGCAGGTCCCCAGTGGGAGTGTGCAGGGCGTCATAGAAAATGCACAAGTCACGAGTGGGAGTGTGCAGGTCATCAAAAGTTAGCAGGACCGCAGTGGGAGTGTGCAGGACGTTACCAAGAGCGAAGAATTTGAAAAAAGGTTTTTTTTTAATGCTAAATCTTAACCTTTTGTGGAGAAGAAAACAGATTAGAAAACATGAATTTTGAGAAGCGTGCGACGCGTTTCGAGATTGACGCAGAACTCCTGAGACATTTTCTTGCCAGTTTTAGGAAAACAAGCAGCAGGTCCACTTCCGCACCTTCTCTGTTCGCCACTCATTGCAAACCGCTCAGTCATTTCCTGATTCCCTAACTTCCAAAAACCAGTTTTTATATGTTGCAAGTCTGAGCTTATCAAAATCTGCACCACAAAAACATAAACAACCACCTACTAATTTCATTCATTGAGAACAAGGGCATGACGTTGGTGAACTAGGGAAACATCATATAAAATGAGAATGCGTTTGTCCTTATCATGATAGAGACGGTAAGGCGAGATCAATAGCTTGTGAACTCTACCTACTGAACTTATACTTAAAGCAGTTATGTCCCGATGTGTGTGTGTGTGTGTGTGTGTGTGTATGTGTGTGCATGTGTCCCGCATATCTTAGGAATGGCCGATCAAAACTTGTATGAAATGGTACCAACATTTAGGTGGGTGCGACATTTATCGATTACCAAAAAATCAGCCCGAGTCACCTCTTACGTGCCTCGGGGCAACCGAGTTTGTCCGTGGAGCGCACTTTTGACCGTGGGTCATGATAACTTCTGCGGGTCGTCTAGCGATGCAAAAAATGCAGGGCGTCATAAAAGGAGTGCAGGACCCCAGTGAGGGTGTGCAAGAAGTCATAGAAAGTGTGCAGGACCCTAATCGGAGTGTGCAGGACGTCATAGAAAGTGCGCAGGCCCTAAGTAGGAATGTGCAGGACCCCAGCGGAAGTGTGCAGGACGTCATAGAAAGTGTGGAGGACCCCAGTGGGAGTGTGCAGGGCGTCATGGAAAGTGTGCAGGACCCCAGGGGAAGTGTGCAGGACGTCGTAGAAAGTGTGCAGGACCCCAGTGGGAGTATGCACGACGTCATAGAAAGTGTGCAGGACCCCGGTGGAAGTGTGCAGGACATCATAGAAAATGTGCAGGTCTCCAGCGGGAGTGTGTAGGACGTCATTGAAAGTGTACAGGACCCCAAAAGGAAGTGTGCAGGACGTCATAGAAATTGTGCAGGACCCCAGCGGGAGTGTGCAGGACATCGTAGAAAATGTGCAGGACCCCAGAGGAAGTGTGCAGGACGTCATAGAAAGTGTGCAGGACCCCAGCGGGAGTGTGCAGGACGTCATTGAAAGTGTACAGGACCCCAAAAGGAAGTGTGCAGGACGTCATTGAAAGTGTACAGGACCCCAAAAGGAAGTGTGCAGGACGTCATAGAAATTGTGCAGGACCCCAGAGGAAGTGTGCAGGACGTCATAGAAAGTGTGCAGGACCCCGGTGGAAGTGCGCAGGACATCATAGAAAATGTGCAGGTCCCCAGCGGGAGTGTGCAGGACGTCATAGAAATTGTGCAGGACCCCAGCTGGAGTGTGCAGGACATAACAGAAAATGTGCAGGTCCTGAGTAGGAGTGCGCAGGACGTCATTGAATGTGTGCAGGACCCCAACGCGAGTGTGCAGCACGTCACAGATAGTGTGCAGGACCCAAATGGTAGGGTGCAGGACGTCATAGAGGGTGCACCAGGTCCCCAGTGGGGAGTGTGCAGGGCGTCATAGAAAATGCACAGGTCACGAGTGGGAGTGTGCAGGTCATCAAAAGTTAGCAGGGCCGCAGTGGGAGTGTGCAGGACGTTACCAAGAGCGAAGAATTTGAAAAAGGGTTTTTTAAATTTTTTAATGCTAAATCTTAACCTTTTGTGGAGAAGAAAACAGATTAGAAAACATGAATTTTGAGAAGCGTGCGACGCGTTTCGAGATTGACGCAGAACTCCTGAGACATTTTCTTGCCAGTTTTAGGAAACAAGCAGCAGGTCCACTTCCGCACCTTCTCTGTTCGCCACTCATTGCAACCGCTCAGTCATTTCGATTCCCTAACTTCCAAAAACCAGTTTTTTATATGTTGCAAGTCTGAGCTTATCAAAATCTGCACCACAAAAACATAAACAACCACCTACTAATTTCATTCATTGAGAACAAGGGCATGACGTTGGTGAACTAGGGAAACATCATATAAAATGAGAATGCGTTTGTCCTTATCATGATAGAGACGGTAAGGCGAGATTAATAGCTTGTGAACTCTACCTACTGAACTTATACTTAAAGCAGTTATGTCCCGATGTGTGTGTGTGTGTGTGTGTGTGTGTGTGTGTGTATGTGTGTGCATGTGTCCCGCATATCTTAGGAATGGCCGATCAAAACTTGTATGAAATGGTACCAACATTTAGGTGGGTGCGACATTTATCGATTACCAAAAAATCAGCCCGAGTCACCTCTTACGTGCCTCGGGGCAACCGAGTTTGTCCGTGGAGCGCACTTTTGACCGTGGGTCATGATAACTTCTGCGGGTCGTCTAGCGATGCAAAAAATGCAGGGCGTCATAAAAGGAGTGCAGGACCCCAGTGAGGGTGTGCAAGAAGTCATAGAAAGTGTGCAGGACCCTAATCGGAGTGTGCAGGACGTCATAGAAAGTGCGCAGGCCCTAAGTAGGAATGTGCAGGACCCCAGCGGAAGTGGTGCAGGACGTCATAGAAAGTGTGGAGGACCCCAGTGGGAGTGTGCAGGGCGTCATGGAAAGTGTGCAGGACCCCAGGGAAGTGTGCAGGACGTCGTAGAAAGTGTGCAGGACCCCAGTGGGAGTATGCACGACGTCATAGAAAGTGTGCAGGACCCCGGTGGAAGTGTGCAGGACATCATAGAAAATGTGCAGGTCTCCAGCGGGAGTGTGTAGGACGTCATTGAAAGTGTACAGGACCCCAAAAGGAAGTGTGCAGGACGTCATAGAAATTGTGCAGGACCCCAGCGGGAGTGTGCAGGACATCGTAGAAAATGTGCAGGACCCCAGAGGAAGTGTGCAGGACATCATAGAAAGTGTGCAGGACCCCAGCGGGAGTGTGCAGGACGTCATTGAAAGTGTACAGGACCCCAAAAGGAAGTGTGCAGGACGTCATTGAAAGTGTACAGGACCCCAAAAGGAAGTGTGCAGGACGTCATAGAAATTGTGCAGGACCCCAGAGGAAGTGTGCAGGACGTCATAGAAAGTGTGCAGGACCCCGGTGGAAGTGCGCAGGACATCATAGAAAATGTGCAGGTCCCCAGCGGGAGTGTGCAGGACGTCATAGAAATTGTGCAGGACCCCAGCTGGAGTGTGCAGGACATAACAGAAAATGTGCAGGTCCTGAGTAGGAGTGCGCAGGACGTCATTGAATGTGTGCAGGACCCCAACGCGAGTGTGCAGCACGTCACAGATAGTGTGCAGGACCCAAAATGGTAGGGTGCAGGACGTCATAGAGGGTGCGCAGGTCCCCAGTGGGAGTGTGCAGGGCGACATAGAAAATGCACAGGTCACGAGTGGGAGTGTGCAGGTCATCAAAAGTTAGCAGGACCGCAGTGGGAGTGTGCAGGACGTTACCAAGAGTGAAGAATTTGAAAAAGGTTTTTTAAATTTTTAATGCTAAATCTTAACCTTTTGTGGAGAAGAAAACAGATTAGAAAACATGAATTTTGAGAAGCGTGCGACGCGTTTCGAGATTGACGCAGAACTCCTGAGACATTTTTCTTGCCAGTTTTAGGAAACAAGCAGCAGGTCCACTTCCGCACCTTCTCTGTTCGCCACTCATTGCAACCGCTCAGTCATTTCGATTCCCTAACTTCCAAAAACCAGTTTTTTATATGTTGCAAGTCTGAGCTTATCAAAAATCTGCACCACAAAAACATAAACAACCACCTACTAATTTCTATTCATTGAGAACAAGAGGCATGACGTTGGTGAACTAAGGGAAACATCATATAAAATGAGAATGCGTTTGTCCTTATCATGATAGAGACGGAAAGGAGAGATTAATAGCTTGTGAACTCTACCAATTGGAAGAAAAGGGCAGTGGGTAGCGACGTACTCTGCCAATTCGAGACTTGATGCTTCGGCGAAAGCGGCCTTTATCACGCTTTGTTATCATAAGGCATCAAATTCACCTTTAGCGCCGTCATGAAAGCTTATCCGCGCAAAAGGGTGAATTTGCTGAGCGGTTGGATATCAGTCAGCGCAAAGCGTGAAAATACCGCCTGCGCTAACATGTTAATGCATATCAGTTGTTGAGCGGCTGTATACCACTCAGCGCAAAGGGTGAAATGACCGCCGTTGCTGGCATCTCAGAAATTTCTAAACAAATGAAAACATCCCAGCGAAAACATGATAAAACGAATAATCACGTCTCAATGTGATCACGTCTCAATGTGTTTACTATGAGCACCGCCGGTATAAAAACAGCCTCATCCCACCAGAGTCCTCATTCGGCATTCTGCTGCCGGCCCTGAAAGGTGACTTCGGGTCACTCTCCGGAGGCCAGCATAATTTTGGTTGCTGGGAGGGTACAGTGGGTATCCTCACGACGGGGGACGAGTTACGCCGGGGCCCGCAGAGGGTGGCTCCTCACCGCAGACCTCGGTGAAGATTACGCTCATGTTGCGGACAAGGGGGGCTTCCTTGCTGTGGACCTTCAAATTCGTGAAATTTTCGGGGTAAATTCACCCATTTTTCGAGGTTAATTCACCTCATTTTCGGGGTAAATTGGACCCTCTCTCGCTGCCAGTTCGCACCATTTTCACGGGAAATTCACCTCATTCTCACCTGCTCTAGCGGCAAATTCACTCATACAGTGAATTTAGCGCGGCAAATTAAGACTTCATGCCGACTTGTACATGAGCATCAAGTCTCTTTTGCTGCGGCATCAAGTCTCGAATTGGCAGAGTAAGGGAAGGAAGTGCAGAAGGGGTTGTGAATTTTATGCCGGTAGCAACCGACGATTTACTGCTGGCTTCTTATGTTTTGCTTTTTGATCCCACATTGTGATACCCCCACGGCCTGCTGTAAATGTACGGCACCCTGCTCTGCTCAGGAGAGTCCATACCTACGTACAGCAACTTTCGGTTAGACGGAAGTCAGTCACCACCGTTCTAACTAACTAATCCGTCTCAGGTAGTTGGCTCACGCAAAAGTTTCTGTGAGCGAAAACTTCGCTAGGTCTCGCTAGTTGTGTAATAGCGGTCATTCAGTACAAAAATGCAATTGCAGAGTACCACGAAGATAACATATCCTTTCGCCACCCTACTCTGCCCACCACTCCCTCCTCAGATCCATTTCCCCATCATGTTTCTGCTGTGAGGTCAGTCCTACAATTTTGGAAGAACCCTTTTACACGCCCTCATCACCCATTTCCAGCTAAGCGTGGACAGCACTCCCTCACCTGGTTCGTCCCACTGACGCATAGGGACCGGTCAGTCGTTAATATGAATAGTCTCTCAACTTTGTTAACTTCCTGGGCCTTCGTCATTTGATTGTATGCCTGATTATTTACAGCTGGCCTGAAGAAAAGGTTAAAAACCTCGAAACGTTGCCTGAATAAAGCGCAAGAAAACAGAGCTTCAATTATTCTACATTCGACACGGTAATTATGTCGTGAAAGTCTCCGATATGACTGGAAATTTTGCCTAGAGAACCTACCCCTAAATCTTCTCAAATAAAAATGAGCTCGACGCTCACTCCGATCTTCCCACTTTCCCGCAGACACGCGATAGGCGAGTGCTTGCCCTCCTGACACGAGAGCGTGCCCATCACGGACAAAGCGTGCCCCCAAAAAGATGCTCAACGCTCAAGACGCTGGTTTCAAGGGAGGCATACGACGCGGTTCTGAGCCAGGACTCGGATGAAAGCAATGCCGTCGGTTCAATCGCCCATTTTTTCCGTTATATGACCTCCTTCAGAAATTCACTGTCCTTAATGAAATGATCTGCGCTCTTTAACCGTTGAAGATAGGGTTTCGGTGAAGGTTGTATCTGAAATCTCTGTAAAATTCGGCGTCGAATGGTATATCGGGTTCCTAACTTTGCTTGCCCCGTAAGTCAGCCAGGTCGGTGAAGCCGATTTTCCTAGTTATCTCCATAGGGTGCTCTCGCCTCTATGGTTTAAATGAGAGACGCAGAGTTCCGCTGGAGCCAACAGCGGGGCTCGGCTCCACCAACCTGGCTGGCTTATGGAGCAAGCAAAGGTAGGAACCCAATATGTTGTTCGAAGCAGAATTTCACGTAGATTTCAAAAACAACGTTCACCATAACCCTGTCTCCAAAGGTTAAAGAGTTATAGGCGAAAAACCTGTGCTTCGTAAAATGAATTAGGCGGAAGGATCGAGAAAATACTTTTCCAAATTGGAAGCACAAGTTGTTCAGAATTCCATGGAGTTCAGAATTCCATCGAGATTCTGAAAACAAGAGGTCTCTCCAAGCACAAAAAAGTTATGGACGAAAAACCGATAATTTCAGACGAAAAAATGCACTTTATAAACTGAAATCGGCTGGAAGAAGGGGGACGTATTTTTTGAAACTGGAAACGTTTTTCAATGCAGAATTGTATGTGAATACCGAAAACAACTTTCCTCAAAGGTCTATCTCCAAGCACAAAAAGGTTATAGACGAAAAACCGGCAGTGACACCCACCCAATCTTGAAAATGACTTGCATGAGTGTTGGGTAACTTTCATTCTTTTTTGGGGCGTTTCACCCGATGTCATCGGTTCTCCCAATGGCGAAGGTTCCCCACTTCACCTGCCCAGGGGTGAAGGTTGGTGGAGTACATGGCTCCACCTAACGAAGCTAAGGTTGGTGTTATCATTGCGCGGCGGTAAGAAAAAATGGGCATGGCCAAGTTTGATTGCCATTTGGCTCCCCCCGTTGCCGGAGAACTGGTCCGCGCCTGTCTTTTCACCCACTGAAAAGTTCGCACCAACTCGGGGTTTCCTTCCCTTTCCAAAATCGGGAGAGTAAGGCCCTAGTTATACACCGGCGGGACGCTGCGGAAATAGCAAGACAACTATCACTTATATGCGCCCTAACTGTGTTCAGGCATGCCAAAAGGAACAGTGGTCGCAGAAAAACGCGCCGGAACTCGGACAAAGAGAAAACCTGACCGCGGGCAACTATGTGAAAAAAAGCTGACCGCGACAATGCGGCGGCTGAAGCGCGTTCCGACCGCGCTTAAGTGTTGACAGCGGACGAACCGCGTTTAGGCGCGGTCAAACCGCGGTAAAAAACGACGGTCGGACCGCGTGCGACGCACACTCAGCGGTCGCGCGCGGCAGAGCGGCGCGGCATTTGGCCGGTTGCTTTACTATGTTTCTCATTGAGGGAACTTGAGAATACGTATACATATGATGCACTTATTGCTTAAACAGTTATGCGCACTTTTCAGCAGTTCAGCCCGACTAATCATGCATTAATCCTTGCAAATAACAATTTTCATGGTTCACTTGATAGTTTCTTATTTTTTTCTAGAAATTAACTTCGATATTATTACACCTATTATTATTGTTGTATTGTTATTGCTGTTATTGCTATTATGATTATTATAATTGTTATTGCTGTTTTGATCTTTATTATTATTACTGTAAGTTCTACTAATATCACTATTATTGTTATTGCTGTTATTGTTATAATATATTGTTATTGTCAGACTTTTCATTTACACTTGATTTTTTTACACAATCCTGAGAGAGTTTGTCAGAAAGCAGGCAAACCCCGATGCACTACTTAAAAACTTTACATTTTGACGAAACACCAGTTGCAACGGTCGATTATGGCGGAAAATCACATCTGATAGCGATGATCGGAAAAAAAGACGCTCATTCCTATCGAGCAGCAAAGATCTTTAACAAAGCCCCGGTCTTTATGATGAGTGGAAATCGAACGCCGCGCAGCGGCGTGAGTGCATGTCCGAGCGCCGCGAAGCGGCGCGAGTTCCAGTTTCGTTGAACACCGCGAAGCGGAGTGAGACGAAACTGGTTACTAATAAATGAAAATTATGATACATCACATTTTGCTGGAATTGACGGTGTGAACTCCACCGCGAAATGGAAATAATGTCTAAAGATCATAACTAATGAAAGCTGTTTTTTCAGCGTCGGAGCAAGGGAGACGAACTTTCGACCCAGGCATGAACCACTTGATGCTCCTGATCTCTGCTCGCGATCTCATGGCCTTTACGAGATGATAATCATTTCAACGATTCCCATATCATTTTTTCATCCGAATGTAGTATTATTCACGTGAAATAATAAATCTGAAAGGAGTCTGTTTCTGCAACCACAACATGCTTCGCGGCATTTAAATCCGGCAATCCTCAAGGTGGGTGGAGCTTGAGGCTGATGGATTCCCTTTTTGTTGTGATTAAGAACGCTAAATCTCATCTTGCGGATAAGGGAGCTAAGGCTTATCGGGGGCCGTATTCAAGCTTTCCTATGCAGCATGCGTTTTAACCGCTTAAGCTGGCCGATGAATAGCTGCTGCCTGCGGGCTAGCCGCGCAAGCTGGAAGAATAGCAAGGACAGGTTTAAAACTAACTGCGGAAAGCTTTTGAACTAACAGTGGCCTAATCTGGATTTACCGTTGGTCTTTGCGTACCGACAATGAATAAACTTAAATGATCAACCGCGGGTAATTTGCGGGCCAACCGCGGAATCTCGCGGTCCCACAGTGGCTAAATTCGGGCTTTCCGCGTGACTTTCTGGACAAACCGCGGAACCTTTCGGAAGAACAGCGGGGCGTCCTGGACGGACCGCGGGAGCTAGCGGACCGACGGTGGTTATATTCAGACCAACCGCGAGAGCTCGCGGACTGACCGCGGTAGCTTGCGTACTGACGGCGGGAGCTCGCGGACTAACCGCGTGAGCTTGCGGACTGACTGCGGGAGCTTGCATACTGACCACGGGAGCTTGCGGGCAAACCGCGGGAGCTTGCGGACAGACCGCGGGAGCTTGCCGACCAACCGCGGGAGCTAGCGGACTGGCTGCGGGAGCTTGCGGACTAACCGCGGGAGCTAGCGGACTGACCGCGTGAACTTGCTAACTGACTGCGAGCGGAAACCGGTTCGACCAACGTCCATCCCGGTGGCGGTCCGCTATTTGCGCGCGGTCAGGTTTTCACTTTGTCCGAGAAGGCCGCACAGAGCAGTTATACACGCCGCGGCACCGTATACTGTATCCTTGAGGGACCTGCCCTGTTGGAAATTTGCCAATTTCCACCAGCTGATTATTTTTCAGATTTGAAATTGTTAAAACATTACCAAAACGACATAGCGAGCACTGTCATGACGAGAGGGATTGATTATTAGTGCTATTCTGCAATTAAAAAGTGTCAGAGATGGAAAAACCGATAAAATACAGGCCATAAAACGGCCAATGTCTCACCGTCGACTGCGTACCACGCGCTGCGCGACCGCACGTGCGTCGGAAGCAGACGAGTTTTGGCCGCCGCGCGACGAGTTTCGGCCGCCGCGCGGCCGAAACGAAATCGCGCGGCGGCACAAAACTCGTCGCGCGGCGGCCAAAACCCGTCTGCTTCCGACGCGCGTGCGGTCGCGCAGCGCGTGGTGCGCAGTCGACGGTGAGACATTGCCCGTTTTATGGCCTGTACCATTAAAACACGTGAAAATTTTTAGTCTGCAGTATTCCGTCAAAGGCGCCAAAGACGCAAGATTGCAGACGAGTCCCTGATTCACGCAACAAGCGGCGGCAATGTCATCGCGGGACGTTTTCATTGCGCTGGTGCATAACTAGGGCCTAAGAGGGCCTCAGAAGTGAATCTTCTACATTGAGTTTGATTGCCAATCTGAGCTTAAAGGCAGTGTTCACGATAAAATATGGATGTCGAGATTTTTTCAGAAAAGCACTCTACAAGTGCAGGGTAGTAAGACCTAATCGAAAGAATCGCGGAAAACCCCTATTTTGAGCAAAACTAACAGCTTAAAATTTCGCTGTTTTTGGCGGTGCTCAGAACTTTCCAGCCTAGGTTGTTGCGTCTAATTAGCCCGATTCCTTGTTACATGCATCTTTACAGGGTCGAAAACGGCATTTCTTGTCACTTGCACGTATGAAAGACGCAAGTAACATACGAGGGGGCGTGTATGGTAAGTGCGTCTTTCGGAAGAGACCACAAAGACGCAAGTAACAAACCGTTTAGACGCAAGAAAGCTACTCAAATTGTTTATGACGAGTGCGTCTTTCACAACTGATTGATTTCTCGTCGATAACCACTAAATTTCACCTTTCCCCGATAAGTTCATGTATTTCGCTGACAAGAAAACTTTCTCAGATTTTCATTTTGTTCGTGATTCTACGAACTCATTTTTAGTTGCTGCACTAGTGTAGATGACGATGATTTGATGAATATTGTAAGTATTTTTAAGTTGCTGTAGTAGCCGTTATTTTGTTTTCTGATGAAAAATTACTTCATGATCTAAGTAAGTGTATATACAACTTCTTCAGCGTTAACTATATTTCAAAACAAGGCGGTAGCGTACGACTGCTGTCTTGTGCTTACTGAAGTCGGGACATTGATCCTAGACATGACTTTCACACATCCTGGGCTTCTCAAGTAATCGCGGTGTTCGCGAAAAATAAGGAAACCACGGAGCTGTATTCGACGAGTATACTCGTCCGCGCGTACATTAACGCTTTGTCGGCGTCCAATCTAAAACTCAAAATCCACATATTACATAGAAATTCGTGCGACCCGCAACTTTACGCCCTGAAATTCGGTTTGAACTTACATAGGCAACCTGATTCTTTCTGGTATACAGCGCAGTGCAAAACTATAGGTCCACTATAAATTTCGCATTTTCGCTAAATTACGGTTCGTGCTTCACGAAAATACAAAATTCAGTTACGCACAGTTACGTGTCCACGGTGAATATCGTCTCCCTAATTTCGTCGGAAATTAAAACAATCGGTAGCTCACTGCCGCATTAGAGTAAAAACGTACATAAACGGGTCTTGAAAAGCACTATGAGGCCATAATTTTTGCGTTTTCCGCGAAAAAACGCAATAAGCGTTTTTGGCGCCCTTTTGCCTTAACTCTGTTCATGATGGTCAATTTGAGAATCCGAAGAAATATTTGGAATCAGGATCGAGAGTACTCTCTTTTAGCATTTGCACTATTTGGCATACTTTGTACAAAGCATTTAGGCGTAACAGCATGGACACATTCACTCATGAATGCCTTGATTGCGACATCGCGATTCGGGTTGATTGTTTCTTGTCTAATTTCGCATACATATCTTGTTGAAGAGGGAGCCATGTGTTATTCCAGAAAAAAAGAGCACACGATGCTGATTCCCAATATCTTGTTAGATTCCACAATGGACCCTTTTGAACAGAGTTATGGAAAAAAGAGCGAAAAAATGCTTTTTCGCGTTTTTTTTTGGGCCAAAAACGCCAAAATAATGGCCAGTATTGCAGTAACAACGTTTCTCTGCAGTAAGGTATCTGCGAGCTCGAGGTATGAAACAATCTTCCTGAGGAAGGTTAAATCTCATAGTTATATAATAATAATCAGTAATAATCTCAATGTCATATTGTTTTGTTCTTTTATTTGTTAACTACAAGAACGTGAGAACCTAAAGCTATCCATTAATGCACTTGTCGTAGTCAAATATGAAGATAATTAGTGTTTTTGCCCACGAAGATTGGGCCGTTGCCGTAGTTATCATCATGCACATGCTGAACATCGATTGCAAACTCACGCGATGTACGGCGCACCTCATAAGGGCAAGTCGTCGCTATTTGGTATAAATGGTTCGTTGGTCTCTCTCGAGTCCACAACCGTCGCCGTGACGAGGGTTAGGAGATTTTCAGTGTATTGGGCACGCAAACATAGAGTAAGGCGCCTGCGTGTTCAGCGTTTGTTACATGCGTCTTTGAGGAAGAATCCATGCGCCTTTGATGTAAGGCGCCTGCGTGTTAAGCGTTTGTTACGTACGTCTTTGAGGAATGATTCATGCGCCTTTAATGTAAGGCGCCTGCGTGTTCAGCGTTTGTTACATGCGTCTTTGAGGAATGATACATGCGTCTTCAGTTCTAGGTATTTGCGTCTTTATGTTGTGTAGCATGATGCTATCAGACTACATACTTATAAGGCGGAAATAGCTAGGCTGGAAAGTTCTGAGGACCTGGCCTCCTCGAAATTTCGCACTTTACTCCACTAAATGTATTTATGTTCCTGTTCTCTTAATTCATTCTTATTGCATGCAAATATTTGTTTAACTGGTGCATTCGTTCCTTTCTTCGCAAGTCTACGCCGTTAGCATTTTTGTTCGAAAAATGTACATTTTGATTTCTGCTTATTCCATGGCCGTCTGTTAGCAACTGAGGCATCGATTCATTCTCCCTCCTTTTATGTAAGCTATAGAAACTTCCCGATATTCGATAACCCTGCATCAATATTGCGCACGTTCTGTTTTTTTTTCATTCCAATGTATTTGCAGAAAATTTAGGATAAATTTTATTACTCTATTTTTCGTACTATATCGTAAATTCCACCATAATTTTGGTTCCCTGCGTCTTTTACAGGGTTTTTGTTCGTGTATATCGAACATAAAGTACTTGAATCACTGAAATATTTTTTTATTTTCCGAGGTTTGAGTTACCGATTTCTTCAAACAATAGACAAAAAATAAAGGGAAATAAAAGGCAGCCTAATTCTATTATGGCCATGAAATGAAGAAAAAAAGCAAAGTTTGCGGTATATAGAAAAAATGCTTGAGGCGTGGACTCTCAAAGCAAAGATGCATACATTGCACAAATTAGTGAAAAATCTTTTTTCAAAATGAACAAATCGAAAGACAGGAACATAAATATTAGATTTACTAGAGTAACTGTCCCCTACTGCGAGGGCTTTTGGTAGCAATCGTAACTCTGCACGCACGCCGTATCTTCGGTACTCTGGTAAGCGGCAATGCCGTTTCGCTGTGCGAAATCATTCCAGCCTGTGCCATACTCAACAATTGAGTCTTCTGGATGCCTAGTATCACCACAGTAACGAGAAATTCCCTAATCGTTTCCTGGAAGTGGACGAGTGTGCCACCTGGGATGATGCTATAAAATGCCTTGAAATTGGCTACTCATATGACTACTCATCCTCAGCTCCACTGGTGAATCGCTTTGCCACTGCTTGTTTTTTTGCCTGGTTCGTGCGTTTTTTCGACGTCGACTTTGTAATTTTCCTTAAAATCTGAAGAATGCTTTCGGCAAGAAGCGGAAAATGCGCGTTGTTCGTAGCTGTTTGCTGGAGTGTTTGAATGAAGCTCAAGAAACTCTCCCCCAGTATTTTACTACACTGTTATGAGCGACTAGCGAGAAGCATCTTATAAAAAATCATTCGAAATCGTTTGCATGTGAAAGGTATGTAGGTAGCCTCCTGCCCTTGTGAGGTTACTCAAAATACCTCATCTGAACCCAAGTAATCAGCTTAAAGTATTGTGTCAGCCATACTCTAGAGCGTTGACACTTTCCATTGGCATACCATCCATTAGGAGCAAATTTTACTCGGGTCGATCACGTGCTTGTGCGCGTATGTTGCATCTGCTTCTCCCCCAGACTTCATGAGAAAGAAGAAAGTCAGTTTTGTTTAGATATAGAGGATATACTGTGCTTATCTGAGCCAAATTCCGGTCCGCAGTTGCGTCTCGACACGCTTTGCGGCCGCACGCTCCGGGGGCAGAAGAGCTTCCAGCGCTGCAGCCGCCGATCTGCTGACTCTAAGTGGGTTTTGGAAACTGGAGACTAAGAAAAATTGGGGAAAATTGTACAAAAAATCCACATCGAGTCGGCTTTGGCGCTGGAAACCCGACTGACTCGAGCGCGTGCGGCCGCAAAGCGTGTCAAGACGCAATTTCGGACCGGAGTTCGGCCCAGATAAGCACAGCACCTTTGACACGCACACCAACAACCCAGGAGGTGAACTCTCGCGTGCCTTCAACCTTTGTTCGCAGGCTTCAACTGACCGAGCACTGGAGTGCAGACCAATAGGATATATTTCAAAAATTTGGGCCGGAAAGTACCCCACGAAACTGAATTCATTTAGCCTAGTTGTCGCAGAACGCAAAGAGCTCGTGTTGTGTAAAGTACTCAAGAAATAATACCCCGATCAACTGTCCACAGTCGTGACAAGGCTCGCCCGAAAAAAATCCTCTGCGAAGGCCACTCAACACGCCCGCCAACCGTGTGGACGGACAGTTTCATTCGGACAGACTTTAGAGACCTCAATTCGAAAATTGCGAGGTATTTCCTAGCTGATTTCCAGCTACCTTATGTCTGCCTTGGGAAACTAAGTGATGCAGAAATGACAGTGATGATACAAGGAAGAAAATAACAGGAAGTGCAACTTTTATCACTTATAAAAAAAACACAAGTAAACAACGGGGACAGCCGTATCCGGATCAGACATTCCTTCGGTAACTCCTGCCGGGTGTAGCCGCCGAGTAGGGCATTGAATTTCCAGCAGTCTATCTTACTCGAGTCTTCTTCTCCGTAATTGTTCCAGGGAAACTCTGAAGAAAAGGTGAGGTTAGCTTCAGCTGTTCATGCAAACATATCAATGTTTGGTGCTATCGCAGCAGGGGGAGGTGGATAGGCAGTTGCCCATATCAATTGGCAACGCACATTTTTCCGCGCCGCCGGACAACCTAGGTTACTATCCCCTTCCACAAAAGGGAGGGTCTTTGCGGCACGGAAAAGTGGGTGCGGCCAATTGCGATGGCCAAGCCGCCCCCACTGCTGCGATAGCACCCAAAGTTTACTTCAGTTGTTCACATAACCGTATACACATAGACTCTGTCAAATCTCTAGTGAGCTGTCGATTTCGATTATCACCAGTAGCGGAGCGGTGGGCCTCGTTGGAAGATAACTAGTGATAAGGAGGCTTCGACGAAAAAGCCGCCGCTCCGCGTTGTGATTTTGAAAACAGGAGCTTACCTCGAATGAAACAGTCTATTTATCCTCTGTGTAAAAACAAAATTTTTATCGATCATCGCGCGGGCAAGCCTCTCTCTCATTGTCTCTTCCTTTCGCTCCGCACACGCACACGAAGGAGCCATGGGAATTCCCTTTTCACACAGCCTATATGATCTAGTTAGTAGCAAATCAAGGGCATGCTAGGGACTGCGGGTTACATGAGATCAAAAGAATGGCCAGGGATATCTACAGGTTCTTAAAAAATTCCGTAGTTCCCCCGCGAGTAGTGCGGTGCGGAGGTTAGAGACAGCGAGAGAGCGTATGGCAGACCGAGAGAGCGAAATCGCGCGCTCACTTGAATGATGGGATCTTCGATTTTTTAAAAAGGATAGAATATTGGAACGGCGAAACTTATAGCAATATCGGGAAATAAAGTATCTTCTACGCTGTAATATCCGGTAACCCAGAAGAAGCCAAGTTTCCCGCGTGCGACAAGGGCGTTCGTTAGTTCCACGTATGAATATCCGATACAACATACACCAGCAATGTTTTACAACTTAGCGGTTGAAAATAGGACTGTTGCTGGCGAGTGATACACTACCAATTCAGAGGTGAACTGTTTCAGGGGAAAGTATTAGAAACAGGTTGCGTATCCTCACTAAGCATACTGTAGTCATGGTTGGCCAGGCTCTAAGAATCGCTAGTGGACAGCTGATTTCTTTTTTGGCTATTGCTGTCCAGCTTGACAACACCCTCCTGACCCTGACTGTATAGTTCACGGCAATGGAAAAAGGCGATGGTGCGGATACGGACTCCTCCTAAGATACGATAGTCTGATTGTGCTATCAATCGTTTTACCGAAACAGCTATAATATATAGATTGGCGAGTCTGTGTTTTCACCGCAACGACTACACCTGCGGAAGCAATGAAAACAAGTGAAAATTTGAGAATTGAAACAAGAACTCACTTATCAATCTCAACTGTTTCGAAAAAGTGAGTGATTGCACAAACAAATGAGTCTGTTAGAAAGAAACCGCATTCGCACCACCGCCTATTCACATTGCTGTAGACAGTAAGTTCGCAAGCTTACTACACCGGAATTCCTGAAACGCAAGCGCTCTGCCACTGCGGAACTTGGCACTCACGTCATTTTTTTACTGCCACGGTCAGGCTTGACGCAGAACCCATTCCGTGAAGACCGTGCTAATCAATTTTAACGAATACTGGCGCTCATCAGGGTCACTGCTGAGCGCCAGCATCCGTTAAAAAAGAATAACAGTGAACATGAAATGGGCTCAGCGTCAAGCCTGACCCTGGCCGTTTTGTCGAGCCGACGACCCCCCTCCTCTCGGCGACAAGATTATTTGAAAAAAATGTCGTCAATTTTTACAAAACCCTACCCAGTACTGACCTTACCGGAGCGAGATTCTGGTTCGCAGTAACAGACACCAACACTTGCAGCACAAGAAACCATGATAAACTTGGCCAAACTTTTTTAAAAAATTTTGGCCAACCACGTGGACTCAGCACGATTAACCTGTGTCCCAGCGCACCAGAAATAGGTCTCGATAAACACAACGGGTGAGGATTTAGTTCACAAAGTTCACGATCGATCCGCCCTCAAACATAGCATGTTTAAACTTTTGGTCAAAAATTTTACGACCCCTTCACGCCCGAATGTGTGGTCTCCAACCCGCTGGACCCTAGACCGGGCCGAATTTTCGACTAACAATAACGAGGAGCCCGCACTTGAGCATTACCATAACAGATCCGAACGGCGACGCAACATTTAGAAAAATACCTTTTTGAATAATCACAGTCGTTTTTCCAAAAACAGCCGGAAGATGCATCGGTCCCTTTTAGCCATCGAGAGCGACCAGACACCTGAATGAAATCCTATAATCTTGGTGCAAGTAATTTATTCTGCTTAAATTTCCTAGATAATGGAGTGGCTAACCAAAAGAGCATCCTAGGTAACAGTTAACTACAGCCAACAACGATTTGGTTACCTCTGCACCCGTTTATACTACTATGAAATGGGTGCTATGAGGTACTAAGACGCTGAAATAGTAAGAAACAAAAGACGTCATTCAGCTTTTCTTACTTTTAAAGTCGAAAAAAATCCTGTTCAAATATCGGTTTGTTACGGAACCTTTCCTGCGGTACACTTTAGTCAAAAGACACTGTTCGCGATAAACTTCATCCTCGAATTTTCCATGGCAAACGCTTCTCGTGGCTCTCAGAAGCAGAACAGAGTCGAAAAAAACGGGAAGAAACGCTACCCAGGAGCCGCGAAACGGCTTACAGAAGTGGGCAAGCCCCGCATCTTTCCGCCCCTCGACGTGAACAAAGGAACACTCGAAATCGTGAGTAGAGCGATTGTTTCCGATCAAAAGCCCCGTTCTTCCCTTCATTCTCAACTTCTCTCTTTACTCAGGTCAGCTCGCATACATCGGCTGTAAAAGACGGAAGTTACAAGCCTCGGACAACTCGTCCACCATTTTCCCTAGCTCAATTTTTGAGGGACCATAACTCCATTCCCAGAAGATCTTGTACGATTCCATAAGCATCATTGGAATCAGAATGGGACCGGTTTCAAGATAGGCAAAAAAGAGAAAAGCGATTTTTATCGCGAACAGTGCCTTTAAGCTGGGATTGAGCCAAGCTAATTAAATGTGATCTCAGACACGGGGCCGGTTGTGAGGCGGTGGAGAAGGCTCGTCGGTGCAGCGCCGGAAGCAAAAGAAGTAGAGAACTCTATTTGTCCGGACTTATGTCGCAGATAATGTCGAAATCAGAGCACGAGAGGGGTTCCTTGGCGGTGGAAAACGGACTGATGATGCGACAGCGGGGGTAATAAAATCGCTATCCGGATTGTTAGTCCTGCCGCCGACAACTTGGCACGCGACGCAGCCGCTTACACCTTTTACACCTCCTAATCATAATGTCGGATTCCGAATCCCGGATATTCGCCCAGAAAATGATGCCTTCGAGGGCGACTTTGCCGTTTTTGAAGGCATCCCTTTCGAGGAAAATTCTGAAATTC
Organism: Aplectana chamaeleonis; assembly: GCA_029168955.1. Classification (NCBI taxonomy): domain Eukaryota; kingdom Metazoa; phylum Nematoda; class Chromadorea; order Rhabditida; family Cosmocercidae; genus Aplectana; species Aplectana chamaeleonis. Next base: position 187,174 of record JAPDOI010001109.1, on the reverse strand, counting down.
TGTAAAACCCAACGGAATCGGGTCAAACACCAGCAGTAACTCCTACTAAGTGTGAAGATGAAATGGTCACAGAAAATCATGATTTCGGATTGGGATTCCCGGGAATTCGCCCAGAAAATGATGCCTTCGAGGGCGAATTTGCAGTTTTGAAGAGCATCGCTTTCGAGGAAAATTCTTAAATTCTGTAAAACCCAACGGAATCGGGTCAAACACCAGCAGTAACTCTTACTAAGTGTGAAGATGAAATGTTCACAGAAAATCATGATTTCGGATTACGGAATCCCGGGAATTCGCCCAGAAAATGATGCCTTCGAGGGCGAATTTGCCGTTTTTGAAGGCATCCTTTTCGAGGAAAATTCTGAAATTCTGTAAAACCCTACGGAATCGGGTCAAACACTAGCAGTAACTCCTACTAAGTGTGAAGATGAAATGTTCACAGAAAATCATGAATTCGGATTCGGAATCCCGGGAATTCGCCCAGAAAATGATGCCTTCGAGGACGAATTTGCAGTTTTTGAAGGCATCGCTTTCGAGGAAAATTCTTAAATTCTGTAAAACCCAACGGAATCGGGTCAAACACCAGCAGTAACTCCTACTAAGTGTGAAGATGAAATGTTCACAGAAAATCATGATTTCGGATTCGGAATCCCGGGAATTCGCCCAGAAAATGATGCCTTCGAGGGCGAATTTGCCGTTTTTGAAGGCATCCCTTTCGAGAAAAATTCTGAAATTCTGTAAAACCCTACGGAATCGGGTCTAACACTAGCAGTAATTCCTACTAAGTGTGACGATGAAATGTTCACAGAAAATCATGATTTCGGATTGGGAATCCCGGGAATTCGCCCAGAAAATGATGCCTTCGAGGGCGAATTTGCCGTTTTTGAAGGCATCCCTTTCGAGGAAAATTCTTAAATTCTGTAAAACCCAACGGAATCGGGTCAAACACCAGCAGTAACTCCTACTACGCGTGAAGATGAAATGTTAACAGAAAATCATGATTTCGGATTGGGAATCCCGGGAATTCGCCCAGAAAATGATGCCTTCGAGGGCGAATTTGCCGTTTTTGAAGGCATCCCTTTCGAGGAAAATTCTTAAATTCTGGAAAACCCAACGGAATCGGGTCAAACACCAGCAGTAACTCCTACTAAGTGTGAAGATGAAATTTTCACAGAAAATCATGATTTCGGATTGGGAATCCCGGGAATTCGCCCAGAAAATGATGGCTTCGAGGGCGAATTTGTCGTACTTGAAGGCTTCCCATTCGAAGAAAATCTTGTAAACCCCTAAGGAATTGGGTCAAGCACTAGCAGTAACCCCCGCCGATAACAAAACCAGGAATTTGGGTTCGTCTTCGCAAAAATTTTTCAAGCCAACGGTGTACAGGCTATAAAACGGCGAAAATCACTTGGTTCCTACGCGTGCTGGTGTTCGCGGAGGCGTCGCGCGCACCGCTCGCGCTTCGAATCATGTGAATTACGACGTTTTATAAAGGGTACACAATTATAAAAATGTATTCACCCAGTAGGAACAACACCCTACGAGTTCATGATTTACCTGCCAAGTAGATTAAACGGGTTAAGCACAAGTGGCAAATGGTATGGGATGACAAAGGCTGCTGTAAAATCAGCCAAACTCGTCTACAATTTTTTGGAATAGTTATGACGAGTGAAAAAATATGGGTTCATTCTTATCATTCTTACTTCATTTTTAATAGAAAAGCGGTCTTAATTGGTAAAGAAAACGCCCAGCCATAGCAAACCTTTAAAGCGGTAGAACGGAATCACGAAATCCAATAAAGTAATTTTAAAAAAACGTGGAATAAATCAAATCAAATAAAAAAACCTCACCTCTAAGGCTTCCAACGAACTCATCCAGCGACTGTATGTCCTTATCTGAAATATATATATATATATATATATATATATATATATATATATATATATATATATATATATATATATATATATATATATATATATATATATATATATATATATATATATATATATATATATATATATATATATATATTATACAATGGATCCGAGGCAAAAAATTTCGGATAATCGGATTTCGGGCTTATCCGAAAACGGTTTTTTCGGTGAATCGGATTTCGGTTCGATTCGGATTTGGCGTTTTTTCGGTGAATCGGATTTCGGTTCGATTCGGATTTGGTCTTTTTTCGGTGATTCGGATTTCGGTTCGATTCGGATTTTCCCCTTTTTCGGTGATTCGGATTTCGGTTCGATTCGGATTTGGCGTTTTTTCGGTGAATCGGATTTCGGTTCGGTTCGGATTTGGCGTTTTTTCGGTGAATCGGATTTCGGTTCGATTCGGATTTGGCGTTTTCGATCACTCGGATTCGGATACTCGATTCGGATAATGAGCCGGATACAACAGGAAAAACTATTGGAGAAGGTCCATCCCACAATTTTGCAGCACACGGTCTGAACTGAAGATACTATTTCCTGCTCGCGCTTGAAAAGCTGTTCATGTTTTCACACATACGTTAGAGGCTGAATTTTTTTTCAGAATCCATTTATTCATAATATTTTCGATCACATCAAAAATTTTCAATTTCATCATCTGTATTTGTTGCACGACTTCTTCCTATAAATGCCTCATTCACTCCAGATATTCGCTTTCGCTCTCTTCTGAGCTGTCATCAGCATCCATAGTATCCCCATTGCATGCTGCGTACTCCTCAGTCCAGAAACGAGAGAGCTCTGAAAATAAAGTGGAATTATCTAAACGTAACACCATGGGATTTTCACGTGTTCTACTCACCTTTTATTCACTTCACATGTGTGAGCCTTCATCATGAGGAGCGTCCTGGCATTCCCACCAAAGAGCCGGCCTCTGCGTTTGTTGCCGAAAATGAGTCCAGCAAAACTGAATATACAAGTTATAAGAAGGAGACGTAAAACCAATCCACTATTTGCTTACCTTTAAATTCTTTCGCAATCTACTGACCCGGCCGGTGCCACACAGTATTCAGGAACTGTTGAGCAATAAGTGGAAGATCTCTAGCGTGATGTTTCCATCATTTGATGGTGTTTTCGTCAAAGGAGAACCCCATCAAATGGTAAACATCACGCCAGAGACGCGAGAGAACGGGAACCTCATCAAATGGTGGAAACATCACCCCGTTTCGCTGTGTACAAGCCATTCTTTGAACACAAAAATACAAGTAATTTTAGGTGAACCATGCCGCAACAAGCACGGCGGAGCAATGGATGGTTTGATTTATACGAATCTCACTGACGATTGATGGTTCTAGTTATCTAGAAGATGGTTTGCGTGCTCACGGTCATGATGGGTTTCCTAAGCCTTCGTGGGTAATAGGAGACACTAGAAAAGTTAAGCATTCTGACTATTCGTCCCAGCTCACTTCGCATTGCGGCTGCGTCACGTGTGCTCATATCTCACTGGATCTCACCTCACAGGACACGAGTATTCAGATTGTGTTTCTGAGTGTAAACTTGGGTTCTTTTGACATTCTCCACAAACATTTCCAGCAGTCTACCTGGGGGAAAACCAGGAACGATATGGTTCTTTATGTCAGTCTAGATTTTTTCATTCTACACAGCACCGGCTAAGGTCTCAGAAATACCTTTATAGTCCCTAAGCGTCGAAAAATAATCTCGAAACTATTCTAGATGGCTCTCCGAGCTTTAGATCAAGAATCACTCGCTCTCATTCTCTAACCATTCCAAAGGGATTTCGTGGTTTATGAGGCAAAGTTATAGTCGCATCCTAATCATCGTCTGCGATGGACGTACTGAAACCTACGCGAATCTTGTTTAGGAACCTGAGAACGGAACTTTCAATTGGTGTTCAGCCTAGTAAACAGTCCATTACGTATGTTATCCAAAAATAATATTTTGACCAACAGAATCAAAAAAGAGATGTTTAGAGTTTCTTGAAGGCCTAACTGGATAGAACTTTCCAACAATGACAGGTAGTTTCTTTTCGGAAATCCTAGACTGATTTGCTTGACCATGGGTTGAGTGGTAGTTGCTCGTAATATTTAGAAATTCTCATTATCGTCTTTATCTAGCCCCAATTATGTGTACTATGCCATCTAATTGTGATGCTAAATACGGCGAATTGTACTTTATTACAGCATTTATTCTCTAATTCTTACCTTGCGAACGAATAATCTTGATTTGGCTCAATTCCTTGCTGTTCGTGAGCGCGACCTCATGCGAAACGGCGCGCACGACGCCTTAACCGCCGCAAGTCGGGTATGCGACGCCGCGCGCGCGGCGGTTTTAAATGGGACAGGGCTCTCTACACACCGAGGGAGGAGCTGTCCCGTTTTTGCAGTTTGAAACGTCACGCCACTCAACGCGAGCGAGGTGGTCCTGAGTGGAATTAGAGCCGCGAAAGGCGGGACAACTCCTCCCTCGGTGTGTAAAGGGCCCCTGTCCTGTTTTCAACGCGCAGTTACCGGCGGCGGATAGGTAGGATCAAAGTGAAGTGGCATACAGGGTGTTAAAACAGAGCACCACATTTAAAGCATATTTTGAGAGCTTTTAGAACCCTTAGGCGGAAAGGTGGTGCGCCCCAGTGAGATGTATGTGAACGAATCGCAGTCGCAACCCGTCATGACCCGGCAGATAGCGCCAGCGTTTCGCATCGACGAAATTATCGGTACCGTTCCCAATGTGCTGTTTCCGATTGTTTTGTGGTCTTCACCGTAAAATTGAATGCTTCGTCACTGCTGATTGCGGACCCAGCAACCCAATCGACAGCAAAAAATTTTCTTTTCGTCGCTTTTACGCTCTAAGAGGATTCTCGCGCAAACCCTAACTTCCCCATCTAATCCGTCAAGCCTTCTAGGCATTCAGTTCATCACCTTCTTTTAAGCCGATACGAAGGCCGTCAGAATGAGACATTGTGTGTGACTCCGCTGTAATTTCTCGGGTATACAGAAGAAATCGCTTCCAGATATGTGTGCTCTGGAAGTGCGAGAGAAAAGCTCAGAACACCTGCAATCATCTTCGAGACAATAATGGAATAATCAGTACTTCAGTTTTAGCACTAAACTAGTTGGAAAAACGGCCCGTTCCGCTATCGAAGCAATGAAATGATGAAAAAAACCCTAAATATGAGTTGCCGCCAAATCAATTTCTCTGTCCGCAACCAGCAGCGACGAAGCTTCTAATTCTACGGCGGTAATTCAAGGAGACTAAAAAGAAGACGTACCGGAGCGATAGATGCGGATTATTGGGATTGCACTAGGGAAGAAGAATATAGCCGCAAATATATGAAAATGTATATGACAGAATTTTGAAACATTGAAACGGGCCACTAGCAAGCGCAAAGACAGGCTTTCAATACGAGAAACAATCACAGTCAGGAAAAGTACCGTAGACTGACAGCGAAGGAGAAGCAAAGACAAACCAGAAAATTCTGGAAGAAAAATTCGGAATGTAGCCCGCGCTCGTGTCGCTATTGGAGCGCGTATATGGATCACTATTGAATCCTTCAAAGGCACCATACACCCTCAGATACGAAATTTGAAAATTTTGTGTAATTGTGTAGAAGACCCCTCCTGTATAACACGTGCCAAATGCGAGATCTCAATTTCTCCAAATAAGCTAGATATAAGCGACCACCACGGGCCCGACCCGGCTCCAGCCAATACCACAGGCCCGCCCTCTTCCTGACTTTCGATCTCAATAGCGGCTACATTGATGGGTGATTTTCAACCGAGTCATCGTTCTTCCCTCCCTTTCCAATTTATCTCCTCATCCTGTTTTGCTCTCGTGCCGCAACTGCGAATCAAGAGAAATACAGGCCTAAGACAACTCGTCCACCAAATTTTTGCCCTGAAAAACAGGCATTTTCAAGGAGCCATATCTCCGTTCGTAGGGGGTCTTGGACGATTGCAGAAATACCATTGTGATCAGAGTGTGACCGTCTCCAAGATGAGGATGAAATCTAGAAAACAATTCCCTGGGTGTCCTTTACCTTTAAACTAGCATGATTGAATCGAATCGTGACGCATTTCGGATAATCGAAAACTCGATTCATGAATCGAATCCTGTGTAATTCGGTGAATCGGATTTCGGTTCGATTCGGATTTGACGATTTTTCGGTGAATCGGATTTCGGTTCGATTCGGATTTGGCGTTTTTCGGTGAATCGGATTTCGGTTCGATTCGGATTTGGCATTTTTCGGTGAATCGGATTCGGTTCGGTTCGGATTTGGCGTTTTTCGGTGATTCGGATTTCGGTTCGGTTCGGTTTTGGGGTTTTTCGGTGATTCGGATTTCAGCTCGGTTCGGATTTGGCGTTTTTTCGGTGATTCGGATACCGAATCGTCAAAATTTCTGAATCATTCGGACGGATATCCGAAATTATCCTGAATCGGATCCAATGTATTATATATATATATATATATATATATATATATATATATATATATATATATATATATATATATATATATATATATATATATATATATATATATATATATATATATATATATATATATATATATATATATATATATATATATATATATATATATATATATATATATATATATATATATATATATATATATATATATATATATATATATATATATATATATATATATATATATACATCTAAGAAAACAAATACAAGAATGAGCGACAAAATAACACACAACACAATAGAGAAAGAAGGTGCAACCAGAAAAAAAAGAAAAATTGATTAGCATAAAAACGTGCTATATTGCCAACTGCGCCGCGGCAGAAACTCGTCCACGAGTAATGGAAGAACTCGCCCACCGTGGCGGGGTCTCCGGAAAAGGGGTGGAGTCTCCGACTTTTTGGGGTGCCGGGTTTAGGCATTTCCAGACGTTTTTTTCGCGTTTTTTCTTCGCGAATGGCTCACTTTCCGTCACACCACTAGTTCTCTGCAACAAAACCGCCAACTTTTCCATCGTGAACGCTGCGTTCAACCTTGGGTATCAGAACTTGGAAAATGGCGGCGGGGACCAGTTCTCACGTAATCGGCTCCCCCTGTTAGAACCGCCCTAGTAGCCTCATCAGACGGTGTGGGGAAAAGATTTAGCTCTTGCGTTCGGAAAAATGGAACAATGGAGTAGTGAAGAAAATGAATTCAGTCTTGGAAGGTATGTCGATTCCTTCATACATTCGAGCTGATTTTCATAATTTTTATTAAATCAGCTGGGATATTCGAATTCGAATAACGCTGTGCGAATCATCGAATTTGAATAATGTCCGAATATTCACCTTTTCCAAATAGTCGAATTCGAATAATATTCGAATATTCACCTTTTCCGAATAGTCGAATTCGAATAATGTTCGAATTTTTACCTTTTGCGAATAGTCGAATTCGAATAATGTTCGAATATTCACACTTTTCGAATATTTTTGAATGTTCGAATAAAAATTCGTTCGAAAAATTCGAATATTTATTCAAACTCGAATATTCGATCCTCACTCTAGTTGTTGAGGTCCTACATTACGGCCCGCGCCAACGAACTGAGAGATTGGTCGGGATCTCAACATCGGCATGGATCCTGATGAGACTTTGCGTTCCGCATTGGTGGTTGGCGCAAACTCGGTGCACTTATGTTATAGCATATGGCACCGACTTTGCAACTGCCTTCAATAGTGAACGCAAAGTCTCATTAAGATCCGTGCCCACGTTACATAGCTTTCTTGCGATGTTGCTCCACGATGCCCTCGTGCTTCCGCTATGAGTGAGCTGAAGCTGTTGTAACAAGCTAACATCACAAAGCAAAGGCGTGCCAAAAACTGGCTTATACACACAGTTTTTTTCTGTCCTAGACATACACACTCCTCTATTTGATACGAGGTCAAACATTGTTCGGAATTTTCGAAAGTGGGTGGTCGCAACCTAACCTCAGAATAAGGGAGGAGCTCACGCCGCCGGATTTTTTTCTTTTCGTTTCTTCTTAGTTCATCACATAATGTTTCTTACACATCCTCGTGTTGTTCAGACTTGTTTGTCAGCCGCTGGCGACCTGAATGCTCGTGAAATCGCAATAGTCTAAATAGCGAAAAAATGGTTTTGGGGCCAATAAAGCGTCGCTGCAATTGCCATGAGGCAGTCGGGCAGAAGATGCAACTACTGAATGGTTAACGAAAGCAAAACTTCTTGAATTTTCATAGATTTTTTTGAGATCCGTCATCTCATTAGCGGACGATCTAAAAAAAGTATTTTTTGAAAAAATCAGCAAAAGTTGCGCGTTTTGTCCGACTGCCGCTTTACGGAAGTCAAAATTGAGGCAGCTTGAGAAAAACGGCCTTTTTACACCACTTTTTTTAGCGGGTAAATATGTTCGATTCCCATTCTACATACATGAGCGGCTATGCTTTTTTCTATTTATTTCCTATGTATATTTTACTAAATCGCTGAGATAAGTACTGGATTTTAGAACAAAGCCGATGACACTGAAAGGCAAGAAAGAACATTTTTCACTAATTGAATACTTGCAATTTGACGAGCATTCGTCATCGGGAAAGTGGGGGGGGCATTGTTAGGGAGGGGGTCGCAAAGCTAAGCCGCCTGCGGAGGATCTCGCTACAACGAACGCACTTTTTTCCAGAGGGTTGCTTGACCCTGATCTCATGTACACCTCGAACTAAAAAACAGCAAAAAGAAGGGGCTGAAAAATAGCATTAGATTCTTTTTTTAACACCTCTATTAATAGTACATTTCAAATTAGGAAAGTAATAAAAAACATCGATTCCAAAACAGGTTAATGGCCAGGGGAAGAATGATAATATTAAGGAGTGTTAGAGCGATAACTCGATCGGACTTGAATGTGCGGACAACTTGTCATGATCATTGATCGCGGCTTTGACAGCTTTGTGATAAAATATTTTACTATGAGACAACCAAAAAATAACGCAAAAAATAGAAGCACACCCTTCATTAGAAGTGCGCCTAAGAAGAGGCCTGAAAACCAGAAGTGCAGATGGCATGGATGCTAATCGGTTCCCCATTGAAGGTGCGTCGCAAACTCGGTGTGCCATATGTTACAACATAGTATACTTGGGCAAAATGAATTTTTTTTCGAATGATCGACTTTTCGGATAAGTCGAAAATTAGACTTTTTTGAATGATCGACTTCTCGGATAAGTCGAAAAATAGTCTTTTTCGAATGATCGACTTTTCGGATAAGTCGAAAATCGTCCTTTTTCGAATGATCGACTTCTCGACTTATCCGAAAATTGACTTTTTTCGAATGATCGACTTTTCGGATAAGTCGAAAATTAGACTTTTTCGAATGATCGACTTTTCGAATAATAAGTCGACTTTTTCAATCGACTTAAAAAAAGTCGTCGACTCTTTCGCTCAGCATTTCTAACGGCGCACGAAGACGTGACAATCCAACAAGGTCTTTCGTTTGAGCAAAAACTATGTAAGTTAACATAGAATTAACATTAGGTGGGTGGGGCGGGGGGTGTCGTAGAAGAAATCCGCACACACGTCAAAATTTCGAAATTACTGGGATTTCTATAAAGCCTAATATGGGTGCGAAACTGAGTAGGTGAAGTTTCAAACGCAGCAAGAATTTTAAATACTCAGAGTTTTATTCCTTTGTCCGAAATGGAAAAATATTCTGTGAAAATTCTAGGACCTGCCCGAATTCTGGAAAAAAATATTGACATGGCGCGTGTTTATCGCGACTGGCCCAGCAAAACGTACTCCGATACTCAGGAGAAGGAACGGAAACGCGCTCCAGCGCCAAAATATTTTTCGCACCCGGTGCTTCGTAACGGTAGTCCGCAGAGATGAGCCGCAAGAGCAAGACATCGACGTTTGTGGCGCGGGATCATTCAATCACTAGTACGAAAATTCCTTCACACGCGCCACGAACGCGATCACGAGATAGGGGTGGTGGCCATCGCGTATCAAAACCCTTGAGGAGGCGGGAGAAACGGGGGGAGGATCGTGGGAGGAGCGAGGCTCCTGATTGGACGCAACATGAGGCTAGCGACAGCCCACTCGCTGCGTCTCTGGCCTCGCTCTCGATCTCTGACGCAGCCAGATACAGCCGAGGTGGCGCGAATTTGCACAACACCGCACGCCATTCTGCACCACTCGAGGCGCGATCGATAGACGGCGAGCACGTCTTCATCACACCATCATCCCCATTCTGCTGTGGACTGCCCCTCTCCATTCTTCCAGTACTTTATTCTTTACTTCTATTACTATTCCTCCAATTAGTCCAAGTGGTATCGATGACGTTCCGCTCCTTAGTGAAGGGTACTCTTAGATACTACCTTGGGCTTTTTGCTGGAACTGTCCCTGCATTTGAATATGTCCATTCCACCATGGTCATTAACCAAAAAGGAAGCTGAAATTTGGAGGTGAGTCAAATCTCTATGTTTTCCTATTTTTAATTTGCAGGTATTTAACAATTCGCCACTCAGTATAGCATTGATTCGATTTTTGGAATTATCGATTCTTGGTTGTGTTCAAAAATAAAGCAAGCCGGGGCAATAGAAGACACTTGATGCGTAATCGCAAAGACATGAAAACAGCGGACTCCTACAGGAGTCCGCTGGGAGTCCTAGTCTCCCCTGCAACAGGAGTCCTGGTTTTCCCTTTAGGAGTCCTGTGACTCTCCTGTAGGAGACCGGAACTTGTACGGTAGCTTGGAGGGAATTTCAAATAACGTTTGCTGGAATCAAGCCAAAACCGCCTCGTTTACGAATTCTTTAAAATCGAAGCATGATTATCACACTTCCCCGTTGACAACTTTGTCAACGGCAAAATTTACAAAAGGGGATGAAGCCCCAATAACATTCCTCCCTCACTGGTCACGAAGGAGGAAATCCGGCTCCAAAGCACTTAATCAATCAATGAAGGGGCGCCTCTGTGAACCTGCACGGGCGAATCGGCTCTCCACCCCATGCACACGCGTATTGTACACCGCGCGGGTTCGATCATGCGTTCAACGTGCGCGTTCCAGGTCAACTACCGGAGTTGTTTTGTCCTGTAGGAGACCCAATGGAAGCGATGCGGCAGCGTGTCCTGGGGTGCTGTCCAAGAACGTTCCAATGACGCCGTGGGAGGAAAAACAACCTCCCCATGGAGGAAATTGCTCTCCATGGATGCGAATTATAACTGTGAATTGCTCCCACGTGGCCGTGGCTACGTGTCCATGGACGCGTTTTGCCATGGAAATGATCTTGGAACGCACCACTGTAGGAGACCACTTCGCTCTAGTTCGGTCTCCCACAGGACAAAACAGCTCCTGTGGGAGACCGCGATCGTCGTTTGCTCCTGTAGGAATCCGCTGCCAGCGTCGGAGTTTGAATTGCCCGCAATCGTGAGATTCCGTGTCTTCCGTGGCTGCACAAGATACAGCAAAGATCACGCTCAAGGCCAAAAATGAGTTCAGACTAAGTAACTGCAGCTTCCATCATCTTTCTCACTAAGTAAATGCTCTTGAGATCGGCCGATTTTTCGAATCAGTCGGATATTACTTTTTTTAAATGATCGACTTCTCGACTTATCCGAAAATCGCCCTTTTTCGAATGATCGACTTTTCGGATAAGTCGAAAATTAGACTTTTTCGAATGATCGACTTTTCGGATAAGTCGAAAATTAGACTTTTTCGAATGATCGACTTTCCGATTTAGCCGGAATTTCCACTTTTCGAATAGTCGACTAAGTCGATTTAATCGAAGTCGACTTTTTTCAATCGGATGATGATTCGATCATTCGATTCGGCCCAAGTATCGCTCCGGCCGCGAAGCGGCTGGAGAGGTTTGGTTTTGCCTAGGCCTTGTGATCACTTAGAATTTTATAAAATAGTTTATAGAATCTTTGAAACAAAATTTCTGAAGATTTCCTTCTGGATATAAGCGAAGGGGTCCAGAAGACACCTGCTTTCCGAATTTCAGCAAAATCGCTTCACAAATAACAAAGTTGTGAGCAGGGGTGTGCGGCAATTGCCGTTTGCCGATTGCCGTTTGCCGTTTGCCGGCCATTTTTGGGGTTTGCCGTTGCCGTTGCCGTTTGCCAAAATTGTCAACTAAAACGGCAAATTTTCGGCAAAAATTCGTTGAAACAACAGGATTCGCCCTCACCGCAGCCTCTGTGTTGGTCACCGATTCGGAGCTGCTATAAATAATTATTTTGACTAGTTCCAGCTTCTGGTTCTGGTTCATTCAATGTATAATTTTACCCTTTCAATCAGTAACTTATGAAAACATCTCGACTGGGTAATCAGAGGAGTTCGTTAGAGTTCTAAATTGTTTGGGAGCCTCCAGATGTCTTTTTTAATCATCAAACGCCAAAATCGTAAAAAACTTTTTTTCAGAGGCATACCGATTACTGCAAGTTCTAAGATTACAAAACCAAGTCATATCAAAGCTGTAGCGCAAAAGCAGCCTTATCTGGACATATGAACCAGTGGAGAACTCGACTGTGCTTACCTGGGCCAAATCCCGGTCCGCAATTGCGTCTCGACACGCTTTGCAGCCGCACGCGCTCGAGTCAGTCGGGTTTCCAGCGCCAAAGCCGACTCGATGTGACTTTTTATACACTTTTCTCCAATTTTTCTTGGTTTCCAGCTTCCGAAACCCATCCAGAGTCACCACATCGACGGCTGCAGCGCTGGAAGCTCTTCTGACTCGAGAGCGTGCGGCCGCAAAGCGTGTCGAGACGGAATTGCGGACTGGAATTCGGCCCAGATAAGCGGAGTGTATAGGCTCACTTATCGTCGGTTGGTTGGCTGATGTTAATTATTGGGACAGGAAAATTATCAATTCTACAAGCACTTTGTCTGGCTTTCTAAAAGTTGATCAATATTCACAGCGATCATTAAAGGCAGTGGTCAAGGAAATCTTCGATTTCGAGATCACTAGCTGAAATGAAAGGTTGACTTAATGGCAGAGCTGGGTTTGCTAGGAAATGGTGTAAAGATGAAAAAATGAAAAATCGTTGAAAGCAACGATTAAAACGGCGTTCAAATTTTCACCAGAAATCGAAGGGTTCGAGGCCTATTGCAACAACAGTGTGGGAAACCGGCTCAGAACGAGCAACCAATAGCAGTATACGGCCCGAAACGTGAACGTAGTGTACTCGCTCCACCCACTTCCTCGGTAGCCACAGGGGAGGTAAGTTGGGCGGGTAAACCACATTCAAGTTTTGGGACCGTATGAAGCGATTTATTGCTTGTCTCTAGCCGACATTGTTGCTGCAATTGGCCTCGTGCTAGCTTGTAGGCCGAATACGCACAAAGGGAAGAGCCGAAGAGCAGTCCAGCTGGCTAGCGCACTGCACGCGACGCCCCAGCGACGAAGTGAGCGCAGCGGACTTCCGTCGCGCGCGTCGCATGTATACTCTGTTTATCTTGAATTGCACAAAACACGGTCCGCCAATAGTCCTCTAATTGGCCCGCTAGTACCGTAGTGTACGTCCACGACGCGTTCTCGCCACACCCGGGTGGCAAGGTGGGTAGCCGAGTGACGGCATTGACGAATCGATTGCTCTGCACACCGGGTGTACACCCGGGTCTGCCGAGGACGCGTCGGGGACGTACACTACGGTACTAGCGGGCCAATTAGAGGACTATTGGCGGACCGTGTTTTGTGCAATTCAAGATAAACAGAGTATACCAGTCGAACGCCCTCATTCTGCGCATTCGATCAACATGCCTCTCGGAGCTTTCGATTTAAAAATTCGAAGGCTGCTTTTACCGTGAGCGCTGCATTCAACTAGGCTGGTCTGACTCCATTCCTGTAGCCTCACAAGGGTAACCATTCAATCGTAGTTTGAAGTGAGCGAAATTGGAATCCTTGAGCCTACTACTTGCTACTAACAGTAATACTTGTGACTCCGGTTATAGCCTAAACCGCGCGCCGCTGATCGCGGTGTGAACTGTATTTCGCCATCAATCCTGACCAATCATCGCGTATTCACCCTTCTATTCGCATCTAATTATGGTACCAATATCGTCCACAGTCTTTGGGCCGGCGCGAACTCCCATCGCACCAAGCTTGCTTACGGTTTGCTGATCTCCCATGGATCGTCTAGGATGGGACGCGCTGGCCGCAGGCCCCTTTTAGAAAATCCTTTGCGGGCCTGTTACGCTTTGCCCTGCTTAAGAAGACGCCCATCTTTTGAATCTCTAGCGTTGATTTGTACGGAAACTTCAAATGGAGAGGAATTGATAGGATTATCGCTGGCGATGGAGAAGCTTACAGCCTTGTTAATCTTGGTACTGACTATTGATCACCTGGGGCTTCGAAGTAGCTTCTGATATGAAGGATGTTCCTTCCTGTAAAGGCTATTGAAACGTCAGACTCATAGTAAGTGGCAGATATTGCATGGAATACGACATGACTAACAAGGAAGGGTTGCCTACATCAGATGGAGTTTCGGGATGCGCTTTTAATATGTTCTAGGGGGGGGTGGGACAGTGTTCCAATATCCAACACTCAAAATCTGCTAAATGCCTCAGGCAGTCCCTAAAAAAAGATACAAATGTGAACAAGGCCAGAACGGCTCTACCGAAGTGAGTAGAGCTGCTTTGACGATTGATTTACCTTGGTGTATGTTCAGAATAGATCAGAATTCGGGCAACAATGCATAATTTCTGATCTGAACAGAATCAATGCACCAAAATTTTCTAAATCTATTCTGAACACACCTAAAGGTAATTCAATCGTAAAATCGGCTCTCACTCGCTTCTGGCCCGGAACCGTTCTGGCCTTGATCAGATTTTCTACCTTTTTTAGGGACTGCCTGAGGCATTTTAGCTGCAGATTCTGAGCATGGTATACTGGAAACACTGTCCTCCCTCTAGAACATATTAAAATTGCATCCCGAAAGTCCATCTGAAGTTGGTAAATTCCTCCCTTGTTTGCGAATGTTGGCGTGCATTATAACACAAAACAGAATTTGCTGTTTGCCGTTTTGCAGGCTGTTTGCCGTTTGCCGGTCATTTTTGGGGTTTGCTGTTGCCGTTGCCGTTTGCCGGGGAAATCTGAAATTCCTTTGCTGCACACCCCTGGTTTGGCCAGTGTGAGCCCGGGAAAGCTCAATAAGAAAATTTCTATGGTGTGCGTGCCGTAGGCCAGGAGCCGTAGGCCGTAGGTAACGTGGGCGCTAGGCCGTGGGCCGTGGGCCGTAGGCCGTGGGCCGTCACGCTTTCAGTCCACGCTTTTCAGTCTCTCTGCTAATAGCCACTGCCAATGGTCTCAGGCAATCAACTTGGGCAGACAGGTAAGTTGGTAGGAGGTACGTAGGCTGGTAATTAACCGATTTGTGTAGGTGGAGGGGGATTCTGACGACGTCATCGGGACGTCGTGAAAAGTGCTTCGGGCTTCTGATGACGTTATCGTAGGACGTCGTGAAAAGTGCCTCGAGTTTCTGATGACGTCATCGACGTCGAGCGGCTTGACGTCGTGAAGTCGCTTCGGCTTGCTTCTGATGAGGTCATCGGGACGTCGTGAAAAGTGCTTCAGGGCTTCTGATGACGTCATCGGGACGTCGTGAAAGTGCTTCGGGCTTCTGATGACGTCATCGGGACGTCTTGCAAAAAGTGCGTTTCGGGGCTTGATTACGTCATCGGGATGTCGTGAGAGTGCTTCAGCGGGCCTCTGATGACGTCATCCGGGACGATCGTTAAAAGATGCGCTTCGGGCTTCTGATGACGTCATCGGGACGTCGTGAAAGTGCTTCGCGCTTCTGATGGCGTCATCGGGACGTCGTGAAAAGTGCTTCGGGCTTCATCGATGACGTCATCGGGACGTCGTGAAAGTGCTTCGGGCTTCTGATGACAAGTCATATCGGGACGTCGTGAAAAGTGCTTCGGGCTTCTGATGACGTCATCGGGACGTCGTGAAAGTGCTTCAGGCTTCTGATGACGTCGCGGATGCGCCGAAGTAAGCCATTTGATGATTATCGGGACGTCGTGAAAAAGATGCTTCGGGCTTCATTTGATGACGTCATCGGGACGTCGTGAAAAGTGCTTCGGGCTTCTGATGACGTCATCGGGACGTCGTGAAAAAGTGCTTCGGGCTTCTGATGACGTCATCGGGACGTCGTGAAAAGTGCTTCGGGCTTGATGACGTCATCGGGACGTCGTAAAAAGCGTCTTCGGGCTTCTGATGACGTCATCGGGACGTGGTGCGGCGCGTCATCCCTGATGACGCTACCGACGTCGAAAAGTGCTTCGGCGCTTCTAATGACGTCATTACGGGACGCGCCGTGAAAAGTGCTTCGGGCTTCTGATGACGTCATCGGGACGTCGTGAAAGTGCTTCGGGCTTCTGATGACGTCATCGGGACGCAGTGAAAGTGCTTCTGGCCACTGATGACGTCATCGGGACGTCGTGAAAAGTGGGCTTCATGCTTCTGACGACGCTCATCGGGACGTCGTGAAAGTGCTTCCAGGCTTCTGATGACGTCATCGGGACGTCGTAAAGTGCGCTTCGGGCTTCTTATGACGTCATCGGGACGTCGTGAAGAGAAAGTGCTTCGGGCTTCTGATGACGTCTCATCCGGGACGTCGTGAAAGTGCTTCGGGCTTCTGATGACGTCATCGGGACGTCGTGAGAGTGCTTCGGGCTTCTGATGAGGTCATCGGGGACGTCGTGAGAGTGCTTCGGGCTTCTGATGACGTGCCATCGGGACGTCGTGAAAAGTGCTTCGGGCTTCTGATGACGTCATCGGGACGTCGAGAAGTGCTTCGGGTCTTCTGATGACGCCATCTGGACGCCGTCGAAAAGTGCTTTGGGCATTCTGATGACGTCATCGGGACGTCGATGAAAGTGCTTCGAGGCTTCGTCATCTGGCTGACGTCGTCGGAAAACCCCAGACGGTGCTAAGATCCGTCAGAAAATGGAATGCTTTGACGATAACGCTATCAATCGGGTATTTCTACGCCGAGTCGTGAACAACAATGAGTGATAGCAGTATCAAACATCTTATCAGGGTTTCACCCACTTTCATGATGACGTCAGGTGCCTCCGGGACGTCGTGAAGAGTGCTTCGGGCTTCTGATGACGTCATCGGGACGTCGTGAAAAGCGCTTCACCAGACGGTACCCAAGATTCAAGCCAGAAAAATGAATGAAATCCACTGATCTATAACGTTTATCAATCGTGTTATTTTCACAACTTCATCAACAATAAATTTACCTGATAGCAGCATCAAGTACTTATCAAGGTATTCCTTCATTTTGATGAGAAAGTCGTGGTGCATCTGTCTAGGAGTAGTCGTAAAAGTGCTTCTGATTTCTGATGACGTCATTGGGACGTCGTGAAAAGTGCGGGCCTACCCCAGACGGGGGGGCACTCAAGATTCAAGTCAGAAAATGGAATGAACCACCGATCTATGGCACGCTATCAATCAAAGTATTTCTACACAACTTCATCAACAACAATTGACTGATAGCAGCATCAAGCACCTTTTATCATAGCGTTTCCCTTCATTTTCATGAGAAAGCCGTGGGTGCCCCCCCGTCATCAGGATAGTCCCAAGAGTGCTTCGGGCTTCTACTGATGACGTCATCGGGACATCATGAGAAGTGCGGGCTTCATACTAGACCCAGACGGGAGGCACTAAGATTCAAGTCAGAAATGGGAATGAACCACTGATCTCATAACGCTATCAATCAAAGTATTTTCTACCACAACTTCATCAACACACAATGACTGATAGCAGCATCAAGCACCTTTTATCAAGGTTTCCATTCATTTTCATGAGAAAGTCATTAGGTGCCCCCTCGGGTCTAGGATAGTCCCAAGAGTGCTTCGGGCTTCTGATGACGTCAATGGGACATCATGAGAAGTGCGTGGACTATCCTAGACGGTGGGGGGGGGCACCTCAAAATTCAAGTCAGAAAATGGAATGAACCACCGATCTATAACGCTATCAATCAAAGTATTTCTCTACACAACTTCATCAACAACAATGACTGATAGCAGCATCAAGCACCTTTTATCAAGGTTTCCATTCATTTTCATGAGAGAAAGTCATTGGGTGCCTCCCCCGTCTAGGATAGTCCCAAGAGTGCTTCGGGCTTCTGATGACGTCATCGGGACATCATGAGAAGTGCGGGCCTACCCCCAGACGGTGGGGGCACCCAAGATTCAAGTCCAGAAATGGAAATGAACTAACACCGATCTATAACACGCTTATCAATCAAAGTATTTCTACACAACTTCATCAACAACAATGACTGATAGCAGCATCAAGCACCTTTTATCAAGGTTTCCATTCATTTTCATGAGAAAGTCGTGGGTGCCCCCGTCTGCTCCAGGGATAGTCCCAAGAGTGCTTCGGGCTTCTGATGACGTCATCGGGACATCATGAGAAGTGGTTTGAGCCTAGATGGTACTGAGACCAAGCACAGAAATGGAATGAACTACTGGATCTATAACGCTATATCAATCAAAGTATTTCTACACAATCTCTATCAACAACAATGACTGATAGCATCAAGCACCTTATCAAGGTTTCCATTCATTTTCGGCGAGAGCCGGGTGCCCCCCGTCCAGGATAGCCCAAGAGCGCTCATTTGATGACGTCATTACCGGGACATCACAGTGATTATCTCTAGACGTGTGGGGCTCAGAGTTGCACTCAAAATTCAAGTCAGGAAAATGGGAATGCCAGACCACCGATCTATAACGCTATCAATCAAAGTATTTCTACACAACTTCATCAACAACAATGACTGATAGGCAGCATCAAGCACCTTTTTATCAAGGTTGCTCCATTCATTTTCATGAGAAAGTCGTGGGTCGCTCCCCCGTCTAGGATAGTCCCAAGAGTGCTTCGGGCTTCTGATGACGTCATCGGGACATCATGAGGAAGTGCGTGGACTATCCTAGACGGTGAGAAGGCACTCAAAATTCAAGTCAGAAATGGAATGAACCACCGATCTATAACGCTATCAATCGAAGTATTTCTACACAGAACTTCATCAACAACAATGATTGATAGCAGCATCAAACATCTTTTTATCCAGGTTTTTCCATTCATTTTCATAGGAAAATCGTGGGTGACCTCTCCCGTCTAGGATAGTCCCAAAAGTGCGCGTTTCCGGGCTCTCTGATGACGTCATCGGGACGTCGTGAAAAGTGCTTCGAGCTTCTGATGAAGCCGTCATCCGGGACGTCGTGGGAAACCCGGAGGTAGTGGGCAGGTAAGTTCAGGGACCCGTTGCTGCTCATCCGAAAAGTTGTGGATGACTCACCCCGTCAGAGTGAGAGCAGGAGCCCAGACTCCGATGCTAGCCATCCGGAGAAATTATGCCCCCGGAATTCGCGCAGGAGAGAACACCTCTTGCCCAAAACTTTGTAAAAGTGTAAGTGGATGACAAGCTATAGCAAGCAGAAAGTTTGGAGATGTTATGTGAGTCAAGTGTCAGAGTCATGTTGCCAGGCTGCTTTTCCAGTTTCGTAAGGTCCATTCACACAACCCCATTTTGAGTGCTCCCTTCCTTCCTTCTTCACACCAGCCTACTGATTTTTTCTGCAATAAATGGTACTCTGCTTAATAGCATCCAAATTCAAAAAACAAATTGTTAGAACTTATCTCAATTCCTCGCAGCTCAGCAGAGCTTTTTCATATCAGATTCATGGAATCGAAGCGAAGCTGTTCATGGCGGGCTGAATGGGGCGATGGAAACGGAAACGTACAATGAGTATGTAAAACTGCTTTGGTTGTCTCCACTGATGAAAGTGTTCAGATGGAATGGAAGGTAGTTTCTGACTGTCCCGGTTTTAAAGTTAGTTTCATTTGAAAGCGAAAGAACTGCAGGCAGATTCTGCATCCGGCTGTAGGCCAGCAGGCTTTCATGATTATCGACCGGGCTGACAGCTATGTACTGGGCGACCAATCTATAACCGGGGCCTAAGGTCCCTGTCAAGAGTTGAGTTGAGAAAATCACCGTGGCCGAGCCGTTCAGAAACGCCGTATGAAAAGCATGGAAGGTGCAAATAACACCCGGTGTAGGGCCAGATGTAGCTGACGCGATCAATATGAATGAATTATGTGGAACGATATCAAGTGGATATCATTCATTTCTTTAGCTAATATCATCTGAACATCAGTCTTGTCAGCTACATCGAGTGATTTTTCTGAGAGATAATTTTACAACAGTTTGGGTCATTGATTCTTGTGACCACAGAAAAGAGGACTGAATCTAGTGGGGAGGATGAAGAGGTCTTTGTTCTGGAAATTCTTTGCATGGGATATTACAGCGTAATATCAAGAAAAAAGTGGAACAATTCTGTAAAAAAGGAGGTCTCCCAAGCAGAAGTGGTTTTGGTTAGCGTTACAAATGCTTCAACAAAAGGGGAACAATAGGAAAGCGGAATGAGGAGAGTCTACATGCAAAAATGAACAATATCCTCCAAGAACTCTTTTTCTTTTCGAAACTTCCAAACAGCGGAAACAAACCGTTGTGGTATTTGAGATGAGGAAGAATTGACTGGTTCCCTAAAACAATTTAACATCATCTCCCCTTTTAATGATATAGCTATTAGGTTTCACATGCATATATACATATTTTTTATCGGCACTCACAGTAATCAAAGTCTCCTTTATGGAGCCAAAAGCGCTTCCTCATAGAGAACTACAACGGTTTTGTTTCCGCTGTTTGGAAGTTTTCTGAAAAAGAAAAGGGGAGTTCTTGGAGGATATTGTTCATTTTTTGTAGACTCTCCTCATTCCTGGGCTTTCCTATTGTCTCCCTTTTTGTTGGGAAGCATTTGCTTAACGCTAACCAAACCACTTCTGCTTGGGGAGACCCCTTTACAGATTCGAATTAGTGTCCATCATTAGCAACGACTTATATCTTTCAGCAGCTTACGGGTTCCGCGTTGAAGAAATCCTCGTTTTTGAAGAGACCCGCAAATCCTACAAATCGTAAAAAGTGGGGGTGCTACTCAGCTAGGTCATGAGCGATCTCCTGGCACTAGTTCTAGTCTTAAAGAGCAATGTCTACTGGGTGTAAGAAAGAAGGACAGAATTTCATACCATTAACACGTCCCTAAGGAGTTCCTTTATAATTTTTTGCAACATGTCGCCTGGCGTTGACGTGCTGAAGGATCGCCTTTTCAAGCCTTTTTCCGCATTGCTTCAACACGCTGCTTCAGTCGACATGCTAAGAAAGTCAGCAAGCTAGCGATGGCATGAAAGCTTCATCAATGCATCAAAACTTAGGTATTTGTAGACCTAATACTTTGTTCTTCTGCACGCGTGCGCGTAACGAAAGTAAAGACAGCGAGAGAGCATGGAGGCGAAGAAGAAGCAGTATTACGTGCACACGCACGCGATAGACCCAAGTAAACTTCACTCCGAATAGAGGGTGTACACGCAGAGACGCGAAGTACACCTTTCCGACGAACCGTCCTGTATCGACTGCACTTCATTCGGGTTCTACCACTTTTCCGCCATACATCTATGTCTAGGGGAACAACAACATTGTAGCAACTCCAGACAACAACAAATTAGCTCTCACAGCAAAAGACCTTCGGAACGAGATTCAGTTTGGACTTTAGGAGCAGAATTTCTATAGGAAGATATTGTATAGCCTTTGCAAATTGACAACGTTTCTGCCTGGGGTGGGCAGGCGTTTCTCACGCAACCCATTGGAGTAACTTCGCAGTTTAGTGACATTTTCTGAATAAAGAGAAAGAACATCACAGATAAGGGAATGTCTGGTCTCGAGTTGAGGCAGAATAATAGAGCTATGTATGGTCTCCGTTTTCGATTTAGTCCGACGCATGGACTAAGCGGCTGGCCATGCGGATCGCGGCCTCACTGTAGAATGGGGTTTCGATTCGCGCGGGGGTGATCTACCGTCGCAGCCCCGTCCGTTCATCAGACTAAAATTATTACGTGAACTCTATGTACACAAGTCCTCTCGTCTAACATGAAATGCGAAACGAACCTATCATGGATTGAAGAGAATTCAGGTGATTGAAACTTCTCTTGACCAGTTTTATATATTCCTACCTGGCAAAAACCCTCCCCTTCTCCACTGTATAAATTTAGGCCCTGAGAGAGAAGGTTCGCTCTTTTACACGCGTAAACCGAAAAAAGTTATGTGAAAATAGTAATGAGACATTGCCAGTTGCATCTGCGATTTGACCCAGCCAAGTTGATGGTCACATTTTCAGGAAGGTGTTTGTAATGATAGGATGGCGAAGTGAAGTGTGAAAAATTGGTGAGTAGCTTGAACGAATTGGGATGGCCAACAATCTAATAGAGGTAGAGACGCTCGAGGCAACTAGCCCTCATTCACTCACTCCCCTCCCCTCAGCCATCCCCTCCTCCCTCTTTTTCGCGCCACTCCCGCCAACACGTATTACACTTTTACATGAAAGCAATTTTTGCAAGAACGCATGGAATAGATCCAGAAATGAACCCATTACAAAGGGGTGCATTGTCAGTGACATTCTTATGATCAGTACTTCTGACAAAAGAGCTCTCTTTGCTGCAGCGACAGCTGATAGATTCACTTCTGGCTCACGATTGGTAGGTCATTTCTGAGAGCATCTGATATGGAGGGCAGAAAATGTGTAATCGGCCGTACTCAGAAGGTTTTCCAGCGCTCTAAATTCACTTCTGAACATCTGTCAAGCCAATAGACACGCCATAAGATTTCATCGGGATCAGCTGTTCTGCATAAGTAGAAAGCGGGTGAAACCAGTTTTATCCGAGCTGTGGCTACCAGCAATAAAGGAACATGAAGCTCGGGAAAATCAAGCTGTTCCACAGAAAAGCCACTATGCGGAAAAATCTAAATCAGCGTGTATCGCGGAAATGTTTATGGGGATACAACTGATTTCTATGTTTCATTGTTTTGTTCTTAACGGTTAGAGGCAATGTTTAGGCGGGAACAATTTACCTTTTTTCGGTTCATTAAACGAAGGTAGGGAAGAAATGATGACGAAAAGGGGTCAGTAAATGGGTGAAAATCGCTTGGACCAGCCGTCAAACAGGATCAACCCGAACATAAAATAGAAGAGCTGTCCATTTGAAAAATCATTTGTCAATGTGCTGTCAAGTTCTTTTGATAAGAATGTAGATTTGTTCATCAAAAAAGTAAAAATGAGTGAAAAAAAGGAAATTTGTGTCAAAAACGCATAAAAACAGAGTAGAACGGCTAATTACAGGTATCCGTACGCTTCTCCCCCCGATCAACGAGATGTTAATAAAAGTTTGTTTATCCGTCCTTCATTTTGCTTTTAAAGCAGTCAGTAGTCTATAGAAGTGCTTAGAAATTACTCTAGAAGTGAAACAAAAAATGAAGAAACCTGCATTTGTAGAAATCTCGATAAATGGGGCGGGTGGACACCAAGAAATAACTTGTTCTTGAGCGTTTTTACTCCGAATTGTGGTGCGCGCTTCGCGCGTAACCCGCACAGAGAGATCACCCACTCACACTAAAGTTGGAAAAATGAGCAGCATACCATTGAAACCGTCCCACAAAGTTCGGTACGTTAGCAAGTTTTCATCCCGATAGACCCTCATAAGCTAAAAATACGACCTCCTAACCAAATTGTGGTGAGCGCGAAGCGCTCACCAGGATTTGGCTTTGATCTCTTCCGCGCGGATGCTACTACAATGAGATCACCTATTCATACCGTCAACAGAGGTATGAGCTGTACACTATTCGACGCGCTGCAAGAAATTACATATGTGTGCAACTTTTCATCCCAACTGGTCCCCGCTTTCTAAAGTTATGATCTCTCAAAGTACGCAAAAACGTTCTCCACCACCGCCTCCGCCTCCGCCTTCCGCCTCCGCCTCTCCGCCTCCGCCTCCGCCTCCGCCTCCGCTCCGCCTCCGCCTCCGCCTTCCGCCTCCGCCTCCGCCTCCGCCTTCCGCCTCCGCCTCCGCCTCCGCCTCCGCCTCCGCCTCCTGCCTCGCCTGCCTCTGCCTCCGCCTCCGCCTCCGCCTCCGCCTCCGCCTCCGCCTCCGCCTCCACCTCCACCTCCGTCCGTCGAAACCATTTTTTTGGAAGCGCGGACCGGACCGCCGAAAATCTCCAGACTAGAGGTATCTGGCCACGGGAACGCGCGGATGCCCTACAATGAGATCACCTATTCATACCGTCAACAGAGGTATGAGGCTGTACACTATTCGACGCGCTGCAAGAAATTACATATGTGTGCAACTTTTTCATCCCAACTGGTCCC
This sequence comes from Aplectana chamaeleonis, assembly GCA_029168955.1. Classification (NCBI taxonomy): domain Eukaryota; kingdom Metazoa; phylum Nematoda; class Chromadorea; order Rhabditida; family Cosmocercidae; genus Aplectana; species Aplectana chamaeleonis. Next base: position 162,994 of record JAPDOI010001109.1, on the reverse strand, counting down.
GCTTTCTAAAGTTATGACCTCTCAAAGTACGCAAAAACGTTCTCCACCACCGCCTCCGCCTCCGCCTCGGCCTCCGCCTCCGCCTCCGCCTCCACCTCCGTCCGTCGAAAACCATTTTTTTGGAAGGCGTGGACCAAATCGCTCGAAAATTTGTGACTAGAGGTAATCGGCCACGGGAATGACGAAAATAATTGTAAGAACTCACCATAATGACTTCTGGGCCGCTAACGGGCGTTTGAAACTCGGAAACCGGCCCCTCAAGATTAGTTTATAAAAATGACGGGTTTTTCGTTATCAGTCATTGTTTTCTTAGAGACTCCATATAAATACCTTGCTCTCTAGGGTGGTGTACTCTAGACGTCCGGCTTGGAACAGGACGCTATGCGGAAGGAGTTGTTTTTGAGCGTGGCGCGTGTTTGTACCATGCGCACCAAAGATAAGAAGTCGTCGCAGGGTGTGCTGAAGTGTCGGTTGACTATGCGAGACCGCAGTAGGAGTATGCAGGACGTCGTGGAACTACAGCAACCCCCTCAGTAGGGGTGTGCAGGACGCCGTAGAATGTGTGCAGGACCTCAGTAGGAGTGTGCAGGACCTTAGTAGGAGTGTGCAGGACATCATGGGACCTGTGCAGGACCCCAGTAGGGGTGTGCAGGACGTCGTAGAATGTGTGCAGGACCTCAGCAGGAGTGTGCAGGACCTTAGTAGGAGTGTGCAGGACATCATGGGACCTGTGCAGGACCCCAGTAGGGGTGTGCAGGACCTCGGTAGGAGTGTGCAGGACATTTTGGGACCTGTGCAGGACCCCAGTAAGGGTGTGCAGGACGTCGTAGAATGTGTGCAGGACCTCAGTGGGAGTGTGCAGGACCTTAGTAGGAGTGTGCAGGACATCATGGGACCTGTGCAGGACCCCAGTAGGGGTGTGCAGGACCTCAGTAGGAGTGTGCATGACATTATGGGACCTGTACAGGACCTCAGTAGGAGTGCGCAGGATATCATGGAACGTGTGCAGGACCCCAGTAGGGGTGTGCAGGACGTCGTAGAATGTGTGCAGGACCTCAGTAGGAGTGTGCAGGACCTTAGTAGGAGTGTGCAGGACATCATGGGACCTGTGCAGGACCCCAGTAGGAGTGTGCAGGACATCATGGAACCTGTGTGGGACCCCAGTAGGGGTGTGCAGGACATCGTAGAATGTGTGCAGAACATCAGTAGGAGTGTGCAGGACATCATGGGACCTGTGCAGGACCCCAGTAAGGGAGTGTGCAGGACGTCGTAGAATGTGTGCACAACCTTAGTAGGAGTGTGCAGGACATCATGAAACATGTGCAAGACCCCTGTAACGATGAGCAGGACTTCATGGAATGTGTGCAGGACATCAGTAGGAGTGTGCAGGACATCATGAAGCGTGTGCAGGACCCCAGTAGGGATGAGCAGGACGTCATGGAATGTGTGTAGGACCTTAGTAAAATTACACAGGACATCATAGAACGTGTGCAGGACCCCAATAGGGGTGTGCAGGACATCATGGAATGTGTGCAGGACCTTAGTAGGAGTGTGCAGGACATCATGAAACGTGTGCAAGACCCTGTAAGGATGAGCAGGACTTCATGGAATGTATGCAGGACATCAGTAGGAGTGTGCAGGACATCATGAAGCGTGTGCAGGACCCCAGTAAGGGATGAGCAGGACGTCATGGAATGTGTGTAGGACCTTAGTAAAATTACACGGGACATCATAGAACGTGTGCAGGACCCCAATAAGGGTGTGCAGGACATCATGGAATGTGCAGGACCTTAGTAGGAGTGTGCAGGACATCATGAAACGTGTGCAAGACCCCTGTAAGGATGATCAGAACTTCGTGGAATGTGTGCAGGACATCATGGAAGCGTGTGCAGGACCCCCAATAGGGGTGTGCAGGACATCATGGAATGTGTGCAGGACCTTAGTAGGAGTGTGCAGGACATCATGAAACGTGTGCAAGACCCCTGTAAGGATGATCAGAACTTCGTGGAATGTGTGCAGGACATCAGTAGGAGTGTGCAGGACATCATGAAACGTGTGCAAGACCCTGTAAGGATGAGCAGGACTTCATGGAATGTGTGCTGGATCTCAGTAGGGGTGTGCAGGACCTCAGTTCAATGTTCAGGACACCGTATGCAAGCCAGGCCTCCGAATCTACAAGAACGATAGTTAAGTCCGCCAGAACAGGGCTACCGTAATCTCACTCGAGTTGGCTCTAAAATTTTCTAAGTTCTGACTCCGAATTCGCTTCATCTTCCCTACAGGTGGTGATGTTTTCCTGCTTTTTAGTCCAGGCAGATCCTCAACTGCTGACCCCTAGAGAAGGACGGTGTGTGAATCAAGACACACCGCTCTTCACTTCTTTATACTTTATCATTGATCAATTGGGTATCATCAAATTTGTTTACGAGAGCCGAATAACATCATTCCTAAGATTACGGTAGTCCTCTTCTGGCGCACTTAACTATCGTTCGCGCTGGAAATCAATTTCCATTTTTCAGGCTCAATTTCATGATTGAGCCCGGTAGACCACACTGGTAAACTTTGGCGCGTCAAAAATGTTGGACGATGAGGTTAATATCCGCCACCAATTCTCACCAGTCATCTAGCCCTTTTTCCTAGAATGTTGGTGCGACAGTAAGATAACAGGAAAAATTGGTTACGGCACGAACTCCACATGCAGAAAAACTCCGAAAATGATTTTGGCGCAAAATTCAAATTCGTATTTACAATGCGTTCCGATTGACTTTTCTTTACAAATGAAGGCTTTTCATGGGCCCCTTCAACATTTTCTTTCACTAGAGGGGCCAAGCTACGCAAAAACTTATAGAAATGATGAAAAACTCTGATAAAAGAGGCCTGATACTGCGCTATCAATCATTGTTTTTATTAGAGCTCTACGGAAATACTTCGACTGGTAGCCTCACCAATGGGCCGTTCATTTCATTTCTGTCTTGAATGGTGCGTGCCCCCCCCCGTCCAGAAGAGTGCCTAGAACCTGTACAATTGGGTCATTTTGAAACTCATTTCTTCATTTTTGGACTTTTAAATTCAAAAAGTATATGCCTTGCATCTATTTGTAGGAAGCCGCGTTGCAACAATTATCTTGCATTCTTAGCAGCGGAGCGGTTGTTTCTTCATTTCTACCACTATGTTTTGAAGAAAAACAACTTGCCTTTATATAGCTTGACGATATTGTAGAAGGAAACCCTTGTAAAAAGTTGTAGAAATTTCTGAAGAGTTGGGCTCCGCAGAAAAGGTCAAGGATTTGGCATTGCTCTTAAATGTCGTGAAATTGTTTTATTGGATTGGGCTCTCAACTTGATTTTCAAATGTAGTGAAATTGTCGAATTGATTTGGCTGTGATGATACTATATGCAGATAACATAATCATTAAATGTAGTGAAATTGTTGCAAACGAATTTGGCAGGAGCTCTATGAATTATCACAGTCAAATCACGCGTCAGAAGGGGTTTCTCTTGGAGCGCATATTGAATCAAATGAGAACAAGAATAACTCTAGCAGAAAAACCTTCTCATACAATGTGAACCGTGAAAGCGTTCAGGACACGAAGACATAGCATTAGTAGCTAATAAATTGCGTTAAACTTCGTTTTCATGATCTTTATCTAATCGGTGAAGTAAGGTCTGGTACCTTAGTAGGAGCTACACTGAAAAGGCAGAATAACATTCGAAAACCTTATTTCTAGTCGATAAGGCCAGGTTTCGTTCACTGTTGGCTGTTTTCTTTTTGTCTTTATTTGCTCGCCAGAGGACCTTCTGACGCGTGATTTGACTGTGATAATTCATAGAGCTCCTGCCAAATTCGTTTGCAACAATTTCACTACATTTAATGATTATGTTATCTGCATATAGTATCATCACAGCCAAATCAATTCAACAATTTCACTACATTTGAAAAATCAAGTTGAGAGCCCAATCCAATAAAACAATTTCACGACATTTAAGAGCAATGCCAAATCCTTGACCTTTTCTGCGGAGCCCAACTTTCAGAAATTTACCTAATAAAAACAGTTGAACAATGAAAGCAAGCACTTCAGTCAATGTTTTTGACTAGATGTGTACATAAATCCGAAGCTGCATTGATTGAAATTCAATTTCAAGCCAGCTTATGTTCTTGATATAAGAGGTCATCGATGCCGATGATATGGAGTGAGCTCGTCCACCGTCAAAAGACAAGAAAGTTCAGGCTTCAAATTTTGCCCAAAACAATGGTTTCTTCGCGATTTTTTCTTATAAGTCCTACTACTCAAGACCCAGAAAAGGGTTTAGAGAGACAAAGACGACAAGCATATTTGATCGCGACCACTGCCTTTAAGCACCGAAGCGACGCCGCGCTAGCTGCGTGACGTTATGTTGGTGCCACTATGTGTATTGATATCCAAGATTTCAGAAGCCGTTTCGTTAGAAAGAAGTAATGGCTGTAGGTCATGATTATCTTGCACGACATACGTAACATTATGTACAGTTTGCCCGGATCAGGGATGAGCGGAAATTTTTTTCTGAATTCCGGAAATCGGAACGCCAAAAGCCACCGGAAATCGGAAATGATCAGCGAAATTCTTAACCCTCCCCTGGTGATTGTTCCTGCCAAGAAACTTGGGCTTATCCTACTTTATTGAACAAGGTGTATGCCCACGCGTACTTGAAAGCTTGTATCGCTCAGAATCATTGCAGAATCAGTTAGGTCCCACACACTTTTCCAGGCGCCTGCAGCACTCCAAGTCGGTTCAACACAGTCTCTCCGGTGAGCGGCACACTCTTATTAGAGTCCCGCAAACTTTTCTTCCCGGCACATGGCGCACTCCTAGTTGGGTGCTACACACTTTCGCCGGCGCTCGGTACCCTCCAAGTTGTGTCCAACACAGTCTACCCGGCGCTCGACGCACTCCAAATTGAGCGCAACACAGACAGTTCCTCCGGCGCTCGGCGTTCTTCCAGTTGAGCCCCGCACACCTTTTCCAGCGCTTGGCGCACTCTAAGTGAAGCCCAGCCCACTGTTTTGACGCTTGACGCACTTCCATTCAGAAAATGCTGAGCAAGTTACCTGAGACTTCAACGCAAGTTGCATGGTGGCCTCACGCAACTTACTTTGAGTAGCAAGTAACTTGAAACGATGTTACGGGTAATTTTACGAGATTTTTGACTAATGTAATATGCGCTTTTAATAAATACACAACATTGCGAGGAACTCGCACTGTTGGTACATGTTACTTGACACGTAACAGCGACGTGGCCTGCACATTGACAAGCGACGAGGCAAGCACACCGTCGCGCGACGGAGACTGCTCGGCGAGCACGACTGGGCCGGCAGCGGTCTGTCAGGTGGGGCCTCCAGCCGGTGTGCGGGGCCAAGTACCTCAAAACTAATGTAACTGAATGGACGACGCTGCCTGCATCTGAGTCCTGCCTCCATGGTGTATCGTATACCTCCCTAGGGAACGGCACACCGCGTAGATAAGTTACATGTGCGATAACATAATACATTCAGGTTACACGCCAGTGCTTTACGTCACGTGTAACTCAACTCGCACCGTGGAGCATATATCCAGTGTTTAAAGGCAGCGTTCACGATGATCATCCTCGTTGACTTTCCACAGTGAAATGATTGGCGAGAAGGATCCTAGGCTCTGAGTGTCGAAAGATGGGTAGAAAACGAGCCAGGAGCGGCAAAATAACGGCTGCAAACAAGCGTTTCGGTGCCCCAGACACGCCTGGTGCCCCAGATCCGCTCCCTCGTAATGAATAAATGAAGACTCAGATTACAGGGGTGATCAAGTCAAGGAAGTGCTGATAAGTGAGCTGATCGCTTCATTGCACTGATAGGTATCATCCTTTTAGTGGTCAATTCCTACACGATCAAAAATCAACGTAAACAAGAGAGGGCCTATTTTTGCTCAAAAACGCGTCTTTCGTATCCTTTTTAAACATGCCTTGCTATATAGGGCACCAGGCCATCCGTAAACCGTGGATATATCGGAAGTGAAATTTATCGTGAACACTGCCTTTAAGGTCAAATGTAACTTAAAGTTGTAAAGGCAGGTTGCCGAGAGTATATCTAGAGCCCTTAATTCGAATGTAACTCTGTCAGAAATTCCTTACCAGTGGAGTCCCGCACACTTCCCTCGAGAAACTCACAGCGGGCCTTAAATCTCTTATGAAACCGTTCATGAACTCTTTCAGCAAGCTTTCATATAGGGAACTGATTATATCGTGTTATCAGTACACGCCATCACACCATAATAACAACAAACCGAATGGCTTCATTATTGAAAAAAACGACCGCATTTCCGCTCATTCTCACAAGCACACACAGACACACACACCCAGATATCCCTAAGAATTTGGCAAGGAAAAGGGTTCAAAAACCTAATCTCCGATATTTCAGATTTTTTCCGCATTTTTGGGCTTCTTTTCGGAATTCGGAAATCGGAAATCGGAAGGCCAAAAACCATCGGAATTCGGAAATCGGAAATCGGAATTCTGCTCATCCCTGGCCCGGATCCGAGTTTGTGCCAACCTTCAGTAGTGAATGAAAAGTATCAGGATGATCCGTACCGCCTGCACATGTTCGAACAACCACCGATATATGGGTGTGAGTTGGTTCGATCCCTCCACTGGGGAGCGATATTAGTGAGCATTCATTTTCTTACGAGTTTCTAGATTGGAGTCGTTGAAGCTCTTAGTCTCTAGTCGCACCTACGCACATCCTTGATGGGATTCCCATGGGATCAGAAATTTGATTCGTAATGGTCTAGGGTTCAGGATGGAAAAGTATCTAGGGAATGATGATTTGGTAATGGCTATGCTTTCTGACCCGAGGGTCAGGGGCATATTTTTTGATGCCAGCAGCAAGTTTACTTTGTTCCGATTTCCGATTTTGAATTCCGATTTCAGCAGTTTTTCGCCTTTGGAATCCCGCTTTCAGATTTCCGAAATTTCGAAACTTGTTTCGATTTCCGAAATTTTAATTTTATTTCGATTTCCGATTTTCGATTTCCGAAATTTTAATTTTGTTTCGATTTCCGAGTTCCGACTTCCGAAATGCTAAATTTTTATTCCGCTCTTCCTTGGTGTGCAGAATGCGAGCAGGACCTCCTATTAAAGTCTCGATCACATTCTCAGACTCCCAGTGAAATCCTGCATCCATCCCACAACTTCCGGCACACTATCAGTGAAGTCCTATGCACATTCCATGACGCCTGCGCACTTCCAGTGGGGTTCCGCACATATCCTACGCACCCCCCGTGGGGTCCCGAACATTTCTTTGGGGGGGGGGGGCTACCCCTCCTGTACACTCACTCTGGGGTCCTGCTCCAATTCGTCAAGGTCTTGCACCCTTTTCACCACGGCTTGCGTACGCTTTAGCAAAAGCAAGCGTACGTAACGCGCGTCATCGCAGGAGATCTCGCGTTTAGTTCGCGTATAACTGCAACATAACGCGAGTTGACGGAGAAAATGGAACTAGTGTATGAATGAAGAAAAGGATAGATAGCTTTCGTAAAAGTCCTTCGGAGCACTCTTTCGAAAGCTATTCTTCTTTTTCCTCATGCAAACTCTATTACCATTTTCTCTGTCAGCTCCCGTTAAGTTGCAGTTTGGGCGATCTTAAAGGCACAGTCCAGGCTCAGGGACGAAATCCGAGATTTCCATATAATTGTGAAGTAGACCCACCCTATATAGCCCCTGCCAAATGCAAGCTCTCAATTCCGCCGAATAAGCGAGATATAGGGGGAAGCCAACCTGGGGCGCCCACACCCGGAAGCCACTTTGGCACGCCCCTTTTACGATCTTTCGAGCTCAACAGCGGCGAGATAAACGATGGTTTCCGACCAGTATCCCCGTTCTTCCCTCAAATCTCAGTCTCTCTCTTCATTCAGATCAGTTCGCGTTCATCGGGTGCAAATGACGGAAGTTACGAGCCTCGGACAACTCGTCCACCATGCTTCCGTAGCGCAATTTTTGAGGGGCCAGAACTTCATTCCTAGGGGGTCTTGTACGATTCCAGAGACATCATTGGAATCAGCATGAGACCGTTTTGAAGATAGGCAGGAAAACAGAAAAACGATTCTGAGGTTGGATTGTGCCTTTAAAGGCACAGTCCAAGCTCAGGGGCGAAATCCGAGAAAACCACATAATTGTGATGTATACCCACCCCTTATAACACCTGCCAAGTGAGAGCTCTCGATTCCCCCGAATAAGCGAGATATAGGGGGAAGCCACCCTGGGGCGCCCACACACGGAAGCCACTTTGGCACGCCCCTTTTACCATGTTTCGAGCTCAACAGTGGCGAAATGAGCGTCGGTTTTTGATCAATATCCCCGTTCTTCCCTTCATTCTCAGTCTCTCTATCTATTCAGGTTCGCTCGCAGACATCGGTTGCAAATGACGGATGTTATAAACCTCGGACAACTCGTCCACCGTGCTTCCGCAGCTCAAATTTGAGAGGCCTTAACTCCGTTCCTAGGGGGTCTTGCACGATTCCAAAGACATCGTTGGAATCAGCTTCGGACGGGTTTCAAGATAGGCCGAAAAACAGAAACACGAATCTGAGGTTGGACTGTGCCTTTAAAGGCACAGGACACCCAAAAAATTAATTTTCAGATCTCATGCTCATCTTGGAGAGAGTCACACGCTGTGCACAGTGGTATCTCTGAAATCTTCCAAAACCCCCTCTGAACAGAGTTATGGCTCTTGAAAGATGCCTAGATTTTGAGGGTGAAACATTGGTGGACGAGTTGTCTCAGACCTGTATTTCTCTTCATTCGCAATTGTTGCGTGAGAGAAAGCCAGAATAAGGAGACAATTCGGTAATGGACTGAGGAACGACGACTTGTTGGAATTCATCCAACCATCGAGCCGCTATCGAGTTCGAAAATCTGTTAGGGGGTCGGGCCTGTGGTGGTGAGCGAAGGGGGTCGGGCCTGTGGTGGTCGCTTACATCTCGCTTATTTGAAGGGAATGAGATCTGGCATTTGGCACGTGTTATACAGGAGGGGTGTTCTACACAATTACATGAAAATCTCAAAATTCATATCTGAGGGTGTACTGTGCCTTTAATGCGAGCTGAAAATAGTTGGAAAACCCTACAGAATTCTTTCTAAATCACTATTTTTTTAAACAAGACAGAATTAACCATTTTCTGGGGAATTATTTTACACTGCTCATCTAGTGGCTCATAGCGTGGCATGCGAGTTCGTAATTTCGACGATTTTTGACTTCCTGCCTAAAAATCGTCGAATGTATAGCTTGCGCTAAGCTGCAGTTTACCGAGAGCTTACCTCGATTTCACTCACCCTGTCAAAACCAATTACTACCAACCCAGGGTTGATTGTGTTTACACGAAAATTATTCAATTAAGGAGGATGAGCCCAAGTTTTTTGGTAGGCAAAGTCAACAGGGGAGGGCTAAGAATTTTGCTGAACGTATTTCCGATTTCCGAATTCCGATTCCCAATGGTTTTTAGCGTTCCGATTTCCGAATTCCGATCTCCGAAATTTAGAAGGTCCTTCCGATTTTAGATTTCCACGTTGAGAAAAAAATTTCCGCTCATCCCTGCTGCGCACCCAACTACAATTCCAGCGATAAAGTCCGTTACAAATCGCGTTGACTACGCCACTTCTCTGCGCCGTTTCCGTTCGGGTGGACATTTTCGGAACATAAAAAAGTATTCGATTCGCCTCGATGAGCTGATTTCGACGGTGTATTCAAACTTGAGAAAACTCAAGTCTTCACCTATATATGACCTTTCTTCTTTAGGAAGGGTGTAAATCTCTAGGAAAAAACAATTCTCAGAATCCGAAAATACCATTCGCTTCGTCTCGTCTCCGTGATTCCACAAAAGTATTTAGATTTGGGAGAAAAGCTACTTCTTGGCCTAGTAATGACATATTCACCTACATACATATTGATGGAATTTTATCTGAACATCGCCAGTCGAATTTTTTTTTTCGTAAGGCCAATTTCCAAGCTCACTGTGTACCTGAGAAACAGCTCTTTTGACCTATTACGACCACCACCCCAAGATTAAGAGTGAATCTTGACTGTTTCTCAAGTATAGACACAGTTTTAAAAATATGTATGATCGATGTCCTAAATGGAGTTATGAGTTAGATTACGACACAAGTCGACTGATGATGATTAGATTGAAATTGTATAAATGCTAAAGAATTTCAACTCATTGGAAAGAGGAAAATGGCAAAGCTAGGCCAAGAAACAATTTTTTTTCCAGGCCTTGTTAAATTTTCGGAATTAGGGCTATGAGCCGATGCAATTCCTATTCTGTAAAAAAGGGGTCTCCCAAGCAGAAGTGGTTTGGTTAGCGTTACAAATGCTTCAACAAAAAGGGAACAATAGGAAAGCGGAATGAGGAGAGTCTACAAAAAATGAACAATATCCTCCAAGAACTCTTTTCTTTTTCGAAACTTCCAAACAGCGAAAAAAACCGTTGTGGTATTTTACGAGGAAGAATTGACTGGTTCCCTAAAACAATTTGACATCATCTCCCCTTTTAATGATAGCTATTAGGTTCACATGCATATATACATATTTTATCGGCACTCACATAATCAATTTCCTTTATGGAGCCAAAAGGGCTTCCTCATAGAGATCCACAACGGTTTGTTTCGGCTGTTTGTAAGTTTCGAAAAAGAAAAAAAGTTGTTGGAGGATATTGTTCATTTTTTGTAGACTCTCCTCTTTCCGCTTTCCTATTGTTCCCTTTTTGTTGAAGCATTTGTAACGCTAACCAAACCACTTCTGCTTGGGAGACCCCTTTTTTACAGAATTGTTCACTTTTTCTTGATATTACGCTGTAATTACCCATGCAAGAATTTCGAACAAAGACCTCTTCATCTCCCCACTAGATCAGTCCTCTTTCTGTGGTCACAAGAATCAATGACCCAAACTGTTGTAAAACTATCTCAGAAAAATCACTCGATGTGGCTGACAAGACCGATGTTCACATGATATTAGCTAAGAAATGAATGATATCCATGATATCGTTCCACATAATTCATTCATATTGATCGCGTCAGCCACATCTGGCTACACCGGGTGTTATTTGCACCTTCCATGGTTTTCATACGTATCGAACGGGTCGGCCACGGTGATTTTCTCAACCAACTCTGACAGGGACCTTAGGCCCCGGTTATAGTTGGTCGCCCAGACGTAGCCAGCCCGGTCGATAATCATGAAAGCCTGCTGGCCTACAGCCGGATGCAGAATCTGCCTGCAGTTCTTCGCTTTCAAATGAAACTAACTTAAAACCGGGACAGTCAGAAACTACCTTCCATTCCATCTGGACACTTTCACATCAGTGGAACAAAGCAGTTTTACATACTCATTATTTCGTTTCCGTTGCCCCATTCCTTCGCAGAACAGCCGCTTCGATTCCATGAATCTGATATGAAAAAGCTCTGCTGAGCTGCGAATGGAGATAGTTCTAACAATTTGTTTTTGAATTTGGATGCTATTAAGCAAGTACCATTTATTGCAGAAAAAATCAGTAGGCTGGTGAAGAAGGAAGAGGGAGCACTCAAAATGGGGTTGTGTGAATGACCTTACGAAACTGAAAAGCAGCCTGGCAACATGACCTGACATGACTCACATAACATCTCAAACTTTCTGCTTGCTATGCTTGTCATCCTTACACTTTTACAAAAGTTTTGCAAGGTGTTCTCTCCTGCGCGAATTCCGGGGCATAATTTCTCGGATGGCTAGCATCGAGTCTGGGCTCCTGCTCACTCTACGGGGTGGTCATCACAACTTTTCGGATGAGCAGCAACGGGTCCCGAACACCTGCCCACTATCCGGGTTTCCGCGACGTCCCGATGTCTTCATCAGAAGCTCGAAGCACTTTTCACGACGTCCCGATGACGTCATCAGAAGCCCGAAGCACTTTTGGGACTATCCTAGACGGGGGGTGGGTCACCCACGATTTTCCCATGAAAATGAATGGAAAACCTGATGAAAGATGTTTGATGCTGCTATCAATCATTGTTGTTGATGAAGTTCTGGGGTTGTATTCGCCAATAACCCGCCGAGGGAAGTCGAAGGGAAGCGGAAGGGATGATACCGCGCGCGGCAGAGGAGCAGATCAACCCATCTTACACCATGTAAGATGGAAATGCAAGCTGTGTTACGTATCGATATCACTGCGAAAAGATAAAGATTCCATCGCGAAGCGGCCATTCTTCAGCTATGCTATTCGAAAAATTCCGGCGGTCGCGAGGGAGGCCAAGGGAGGTGAGAGATGGCCATGGAGCGCGCATATTGTACTGAAATTTCAGTTCATCTACCCTTCGACTCCCCGGCGGGTTGATGGCGAATACGACCCCTGTAGAAATACTTCGATTGATAGCGTTATAGATCGGTGGTTCATTCCATTTCTGACTTGAATCTTGAGTGCCCCCCCCCACCGTCTAGGATAGTCCCGCACTTCTCATGATGTCCCGATGACGTCATCAGAAGCCCGATGCACTCTTGGGACTATCCTAGACGAAGGGGCACCCACGATTTCTCATGAAAATGAATGGAAACCTTGATAAAAGGTTCTTGATGCTGCTATCAGTCATTGTTCTTGATGAAGTTGTGTAGAGATACTTTGATTGATAGCGTTATAGATCGGTGGTTCATTCCATTTCTGACTTGAATCTTGAGTGCCCCCCCCCCCCTCTGGGGTAGGCCCGCACTTTTCACGATGTCCCGATGACGGCATCAGAAGCCCGAAGCACTCTTGGGAGTATCCTTGGCGGGGGGGCGCCCACGACTTTCTCATGAAAATGAATGGAAACCCTGATAAAAGATGTTTGATGCTGCTATCACTCATTGTTGTTGATGAAGCTCTGTAGAAATACTTCGATTGATAGCGTTATAGATCGGTGGTTCATTCCATTTCTGACTTGAATCTTGAGTGCCCCCCCCCCGTCTAGGATAGTTCCGCACTTCTCACGATGTCCCGATGACGTCATCAGAAGCCCGAAGCACTCTTGGGACTATCCTATACGGGGGGGGGGCACCCACGACTTTCTCATGAAAATGAATGGAAACCTTGATAAAAGGTGCTTGATGCTGCTATCAGTCATTGTTGTTGATGAAGTTGCGTAGAGATACTTTGATTGATAGCGTTATAGATCGGTGGTTCATTCCATTTCTGACTTGAATCTTGATGCCCCCGCCTAGGATAGTCCCGCACTTCTCACGATGTCCCGATGACGTCATCAGAAGCCGAAGCACTCTTGGGACTACCCAAGACGGGGGGGCACCCACGACTTTCTCATGAAAATGAATGGAAACCTTGATAAAAGGTGCTTGATGCTGCTATCAGTCATTGTTGTTGATGAAGTTCTGTAGAAATACTTCGATTGATAGCGTTATAGATCGGTGGTTCATTCCATTTCTGACTTGAATCTTGAGTGCCCCGCCTAGGATAGTCCCGCACTTCTCACGATGTCCCGATGACGTCATCAGAAGCCGAAGCACTCTTGGGACTATCCTAGACGGGGGGCACCACGACTTTCTCATGAAATGAATGGAAACCTTGATAAAGGTGCTTGATGCTGCTATCAGTCATTGTTGTTGATGAAGTTGTGTAGAAATACTTTGATTGATAGCGTTATAGATCGGTGGTTCATTCCATTTCTGACTTGAATCTTGAGTGCCCCCCGTCTGGGGTAGGCCCGCACTTTCACGCGACGTCCCGATGACGTCATCAAGAAGCCAAGCACTCTTGGGACTATCCTAGACGGGGGGGCACCACGACTTTCTCATGAAAATGAATGGAAACCTTGATAAAAAGGTGCTTGATGCTGCTATCAGTCATTGTTGTTGATGAAGTTGTGTAGAGATACTTTGATTGATAGCGTTATAGATCGGTGGTTCATTCCATTTCTGACTTGAATCTTGAGTGCCCCGTCTGGGGTAGGCCCGCACTTCTCACGATGTCCCGATGACGTCATCAGAAGCCCGAAGCACTCTTGGGACTATCCTAGACGGGGGGCACCTGACTTTCTCATGAAAATGAATGGAAACCCTGATAAAAGATGTTTGATGCTGCTATCACTCATTGTTTGTTGATGAAGCTCTGTAGAAATACTTCGATTGATAGCGTTATAGATCGGTGGTTCATTCCATTTCTGACTTGAATCTTGAGTGCCCCCCCGTCTAGGATAGTTCCGCACTTCTCACGATGGCCCGATGTCGTCATAAGAAGCCGCGAGCCGTCTTGGGACTTTCCTATACGGGGGCACCCACGACTTTCTCATGAAAATGAATGGAAACCTTGATAAAAAGGTGCTTGATGCTGCTATCAGTCATTGTTGTTGATGAAGTTGCGTAGAGATACTTTGATTGATAGCGTTATAGATCGGTGGTTCATTCCATTTCTGACTTGAATCTTGAGTGCCCCCCCCCCGTCTAGGATAGTCCCGCACTTCTCACGATGTCCCCACGACGTCATCAGAAGCCCGAAGCACTCTTGGGACTATCCTAGACGGGGCACCCACGACTTTCTCATGAAAATGAATGGAAACCTTGATAAAAGGTGCTTGATGCTGCTATCAGTCATTGTTGTTGATGAAGTTGTGTAGAAATACTTTGATTGATAGCGTTATAGATCGGTGGTTCATTCCATTTCTGACTTGAATCTTGAGTGCCCCCCGCCTAGGATAGTCCCGCACTTCTCGATGTCCCGATGACGTCATCAGAAGCCCGAAGCACTCTTGGGACTATCCTAGACGGAGGCACCACGACTTTCTCATGAAAATGAATGGAAACCTTGATAAAGGTGCTTGATGCTGCTATCAGTCATTGTTGTTGATGAAGTTGTGTAGAAATACTTTGATTGATAGCGTTATAGATCGGTGGTTCATTCCATTTCTGACTTGAATCTTGAGTGCCCCCGTCTGGGGTAGGCCCGCACTTTTCGCGACGTCGATGACGTCATCAGAAGCCAAGCACTTTCACGACGTCCCGATGACGTCATCAGAATGAAGCACTTTTCACGACGTCCGATGACGTCATCAGAAGCCAAGCACTTTCACGACGTCCCGATGACGTCATAAGAAGCCAAGCACTTTTCGACGTCCCGATGACGTCATCAGAAACCAAGCACTTTCACGACGTCCCGATGACGTCGTCAGAAGCCAAGCACTTTTCACGACGTCCGGTGACGTCATCAAACCAAGCACTTTTCACGACGTCCCGATGACGTCATCAGAACCAAAGCACTTTCGACGTCCCGATGACGTCATCAAATGAAGCACTTTTCACGACGTCCCGATGACGTCATCAGAAGCCAAGCACTTTCGACGACGTCCCGATGACGTCATAAAGCCCGAAGCACTTTTCACGACGTCCCGATGACGTCATCAGAAGCCCGAAGCACTTTTCACGACGTCCTGATGACGTCATCAAAGCCAAGCACTTTTCGACGTCCCGATGACGTCATCAAAGCCCGAAGCACTTTTCGACGTCCTGATGACGTCATCAGAAGCCAAGCACTTTTCACGACGTCCTGATGACGTCATCAGAAGCCCGAAGCACTTTTCACGACGTCCCGATGACGTCATCAAGCCCGAAGCACTTTTCACGACGTCCTGATGACGTCATCAAAAGCCCAAGCACTTTTCACGACGTCCTGATGACGTCATCAGAAGCCCGAAGCACTTTCACGACGTCCCGATGACGTCATCAGAAGCCGAAGCACTTTTCACGACGTCCTGATGACGTCATCAAACCAAGCACTTTTCGACGTCCCCATGACGTCATCAGAAGCCAGAAGCACTCTCGACGTCCCGATGACGTCATCAGAAACTCGAGACACTTTTCGACGTCCCGATGACGTCATCAGAAACCTGAAGCACTTTTCACGACGTCCCGATGACGTCATCAAACCAAGCACTTTTCACGACGCCCCGATGACGTCATAAGAATCCCCACTGACCTACAAATCGATTACTTACCTGTCTGCCAAGTTGATTGCCTTCGACCATTGGCAGTGTCTAATAGCAGCGAGAACTGAGAAGTGTGGCGGTCCACGGCCTACGGCCCACGGCCCACGGCCTACGGCCCGGCCTACGGCCCACGGCCTACGGCCCACGGCCTACGGCCTACGGCTCACGGCCTACGGCGCACACCATGAAAATTTCTTAAGCTTTCGGGCTCATAACTTTGTTGTTTGTGAACCGATTTGGCTGAAATTTGGACAGCAGATGTCTTCTGGACCCCTTCACTTATATCCAGAAGGAAATCTTCAGAAATTTTGTTCCAAAGATTCTATAAACTATTTTATAAAATTATAAGTGATCACAAGGCCTAGGCAAAACCAAAACTCTCCAGCCGCTTCGCGGCTGGAGCGATTTACAGATTCTGAAAATAATCACTTCTAGAGAACTCGACCCATTCTAGGAAAAGAAAACAGGCCATTTCCAGTTGAAGACAGAAGTCTATCTCAAGTCTGAATGCACCATTGGAGTCAGCTCTACGAGACCAGTCGAATGTTTTTTACATTCTGTAAAGGCCCACTCTAAACGAAAACGGCGTTTTCGAAATGATTTCGCGTCTCTGACGCGCTTCGAGACAGAAGCCATGGCTGGTATTGTATGCCCTCGTCAAAAAAAGCAAGAATAGGTGCATCTATACAGTTCTTCGCTCTTTCACCGCGTCCACGATATTCCATTCTTTGATAAGCCACATCCTCGCTACAGATGTAGTACCCTAGTGTTTTCTCGAAGTTCATTAATGTTGACAAGTTACATCTAGCAGAGTGCGATGATACATTCTCAGAAGTACGCATGCTTTGCGAGAGGTGATATTGGAGACATCGAGTACTTACATCCTATTCTCACATGTACATGCATTATGCTAATCCGATCCAGTGTGCATGTATATGTATATAAGAAGAAGTTTCGTAGAATAAAAAAGGAGAAAGTGAACTTAGATGCAGTGTTCATTACAACATTAAGCTTACGACAATAAACAATAGAGAAAACTTCCAGGCTTGAAAAAGAAAACTGCAATCCTGGTTAAACAGCACTTCGGAGAAAATACAAATCTTTATCCTTCAGCAGAGGTACGCCCCGTGCTAGGATGCAACAACTGTTCTCCGAAAACTTCATTCCTATCACTACTGTGGTGAAAAATGGTATAGCTATCCGATCCACCTACACTTAAAGGCAGCAGACACACTTAAAAATTATATCGATTTCATGCCAAAAATCGAAGGTTTGGAGCTGGTAGTGTGGAGAAGTAACGAAAAAACTAAAGAAAACTGCATGTGAGTAGAGGAATAAGGGTTGTTTTGTAATCGCGTAAAAGTGGACGAGTTATACTGCGCGTGGTTGAAGCAGCGAATATTAGCGACAAAACGGTTGAGATAGCGAAGCCGATAGACTCTTACAGCTTGTACTAGAACGTTCAACTCGTTGGAAGCATCAGAAACTAGCCAAAGTGACCGTATTCGAACGACCAATCTGGACGAGTTTGTATTTAGGGGCGGGGCTGACGAAGCCCATGGGCGGGGTTGCTGAAATTTTTCGATTTGCATCGCTCATCTTTAGTAGTTTCGACTCGTTTTTGACGCTTCAAACGGCAAAAACCTTCTACCAGGGGCCATACGACCCCAGTAGCGTAGTTATTCTAACAACTTTTTCGAGCGTGTCTGCTGCCTTTAACAAAAGAACTTTGAGTACTGACTACTGCAACGTACAACAGCGCTCAAAAGTCTTCGGACGTAATGATTCTCAGAAAAATTGTTTTAAACGTTCCTCAGCTCAGGCTTGTCGAAACCTACATACACAATGAAACTTTAATATGTTATAGGGCATCACAAATTATGCCCGACCCACTCAAAGTTAGATTTTGATTACACTGTTCGTTAAAAGGCAAAGTCCAACTTCTGAATAGGTTCACTGTTTTTCTGCCTATCTTGAGAGCGGTCCCACGCTGATTCCAATTGTGTCTCTGAAATCGTAAAAGACCCTCTGGGAACGGAGTTATGACCTCTCCAAAATTGAGAGGCGAAAACACCCTAAACGAGTTCTCCGAGGCTTGTAACTTCTGTCATATGCAACAGATGAACGAGCGGACCTGAATGGATAGAGAGGCTGAGAAAGAAGGGAAGAACAGGGATATTGATTGAAGATCATGGCTCATCTCTCCACTGTTGAGCTCGAAAGTTCGTAAAAGGGTCGTGCCAAAGTGGCTTCCCGATGTAGGCACCCCAGGGTGGCTTCCTCCTACATCTCGCTTATCCGCAGTAATCGAGAGCTCGCACTTGGCAGGTGTTATATAGGGTGGGTCTACTTCATGATTATGTGAAACTCTCAGGTTTCGTTCCTCATGTTGGACTGTGCCTTTAGAGGCAGGGTTTCTGAGAAAAACGATTTTTGAGCTCTCTTCATGATAATGTAGATTTGGTCACCACCAAAGTGAAAATAAGTGAAAAAAGCGCGATTTTGCGGAAAAACGCAAAAAAAGATAGCACGGTTTCACACGGTTTTCACAATTCACACGTAAAATATATGTTCGATCTCAAGTCCAGGCCTATGACAAAATACCGAGTGCTGGAGTAAGGAATAGAGAGTTGAAACTTCACACTTTAGAATCTCGCCGACGACTGAACGATGTTTGTATGGTGTTTAAAGGCAGTGTTCACGATGAAAATCGTTTTTCTGCTTTTCCACCTATCTTGAAAACGGCCCCATGCTGATTCCAATGATGTCTCTGAAATCATACAAGACCATCTGTGAACGCAGGTATGGTCCCTCAAAGGTTGAGCTATGGAAACATGGTGGACGAGTTGTTCGAGGCTTGTAACTTCCGTCTTTTGCAGCCGATCTACGCGAGCTGACCTGAGTAAAGAGAGAAGCTGAGAATGAAGGGAAGAACGGGGCTAATGATTGAAAATCATCGCTCATCTCACGATCCCGAGCATTCATTAACTCACGTCGGTGGGCGTGTGATGCGCTTTTGGGGTTTTCAATGCGCTCGAAGTTGCAACTTCGGGCTCTTTTGGGGCTCTTCCTGGCTCGTTTTCATGAGTTTTTTCGACGATAACGTTACAGAGTGTCCCTCCACTACCCAATCCTAGTGGAATTTCGAAAACTTTTTTCATCGTGAACACTGCCTTTAAGTTACTAGCTGGCATTGCGAAAACCAAGATTTCAAGATTCTAAAGGCTGAATCGTCTAAAGACTAGGGGAAGCAAGATTAAGATTTCATATTTAGCTCCAAAGGGCAATCTCAGAGACTGGGTTTCCACCTGTAGAGCCGGATCAGCTTTCATCTCTCTTGAAGGCAGGGTCCACGATAAATTTCGTCCTCGGTTTTTGGCCGGAAATCGAAAGTTCAGAGTCTCATTGGAGCACTGGGGTCGAAAGAACAAACGAAAACGAGCCAGAAAGAGCTCCATACGGCTCCGAAGTCCGCTCGCGCTAGCCCTTCCGCTCGCGGTCGAGTTTCTCGACGTGAACGAAGGAACACTCGAAATCGCGAAATGAGCCATGATTTCTAAATCATTAGCCTCGTTCTTCCCTTCATTCTCGACTTCTCTCTTTACTCAGGTCAGCTCGCATATAGCGGCTGCAAAAGACGGAAGTTACAAGCCTCGGAAAACTCGTCCACAATGCTTCTCTAGCTCAATTTTCGAGGGACCATAACTCCGTTCCCAGAAGGTCGTGTACGATTTCAGACAAGTTGGAATCAGCATGGGACCGTTTTTAAGATAGGCTGAGAAACAGAAGAACTATTTTCATTGTGGACACTGTCTTTAAAGGCACAGTACACGCTCAGATATGAATTTTGAGATTTTTATGTATTTGTGTAGCAGACCCTTCCTGTATTACACGTGCCAAATGCGAGATCTCAATTTCGCCAAATAAGCGAGATATAAGCAACCACCACAGGCCCGACCCCCTTCGCTCACCACCACTGGCCCGGCCCCCTAACAGATTTTCGAACTCGATAGCAGCTCGATGGATGGATGAATTCCAACAAGTCGTCGTTCTTCAGTCCATTGCCGGACTGTCTCCTTACCCTGGCTTTCCCTCACCCAACGATTGCGAATGAAGAGAAATACAGGCCTAAGACAACTCGTCCACCAAAGTTTCACCCATTAAATATTAGCATCTTCAAGGAGCCATAACTCTGTTGAAAGGGGGTCTTGGACGATTTCAGAGATACCACTGTGATCAGCGTGTGACTCTCTCCAAGATGAGCATAAAATCTGAAAATTAATTTTTTGGGTGTCCTGTGCCTTTAAGGCAGTGGTCGCGATCAAATATGCTTGTCGTCTTTTTCTCTCCAAATCCTTTCCTGGGTCTCGAGTAGTAGGACCTATAAGAAAAATCGCGAAAAAACCACTGTTTTGGGCCGAATTTGAAACCTGAACTTTCTTGTCTTTTGATGGTGGACGAGCCCACT
Organism: Aplectana chamaeleonis; assembly: GCA_029168955.1. Taxonomy (NCBI): domain Eukaryota; kingdom Metazoa; phylum Nematoda; class Chromadorea; order Rhabditida; family Cosmocercidae; genus Aplectana; species Aplectana chamaeleonis. The sequence continues at coordinate 142,534 of JAPDOI010001109.1, read as the reverse complement.
CCACATCATCGGCGTCGATGGTCTCTTATATCAAGAACATCAGCTGGCTTGAAATTGAACTTCAACCAACGAACCTTCGAATTTATGTACACATCTAGTCAAAAACATTGACTGAAGTGATGCTTTCATTATTCAACTGTTTTTATTCGTTAAATTTGCATTTATTTCGTCCTCTGAATGTCGATGATTTTTGACTGCTCGGCATGAGACTGCGATCTGTTTCGTCATCGCTGTGCACGTGTGCACGAACTAGCTTCTTTGGGCCCTAGAAACTCTATTTGTAGACCGTTTTTCACCGCGCTACCTTCATAGTTTTTCAGCTGTTTTTGATCTAAGCTGATTTTTGTAGTTTTTTCGATAACGTTTTTCATCGTGACCACTGCCTTTAACCTCGATGTTACGCCGGTGCCTGTACCTTCTGCTTTGTCGTGCTTCAAACGCGTTGCAGGGAAGAGACTTTTGTGCTTCTAGGTCCGCGTTGGAGGAATAGTATTCGATTTCATTCTGATCCGATTCAGGGTCTCTGTAGATTATCTTTATTTATTTATTTGTTTATTGAGTACGCCACGTAGAAGAAACCAACAAAATATAAACGGCTAATTACAGGTGTCCTCACGCCCCCTCCAGTTAACGATATTTCCATGAGTGCTTGCTTACCCGTCTTTTTTTGCCTTCAAAATGGTCAGTAGTCTCTAGGTGTGCTCAGAAATTACTTTAGAACCAAAGTAAAAAATGGCAAACAGTTAGTATTCCCATATAAAAAAACCGAGTATTCGAAATCCAACTTTTAGTATGTGGCAGGTATGATTTGTGATGCTCCATGCCATAATAAACTTTCTTGGAGTTTCGATGAACCTGAGCCGAGACATGTACAATACCCGCGCTAAGCTTTGAAAAGCGGTGAGCACTTGACAAACTTGGCAAAAAGAAAACGTCCGATGCATGTAACTTTTTTGAATGAAGAATTTTTTGAATTATGAAAACGCTATCATATTCATAGATATAATTGAGTTTCTTTATTTCGAACGAACGAATTTCGAAAAAATTCGTTCATTTTTTATTTCGAACGAACGAATTTCGAATAAATTCGTTCATTTTTCATTCCGAACGAACGAATATTCGAATGACGAATAATTTCAGCGTTCATCGCAATATCACGCAACTACGAAGTGAACGGCAATAACGTATTGAATTCTTCTTCTAAAGGTTTATTTCCACCTACAAATAAAATTAATAAGGCACGACTCATCTCTAAGCGGCTACAACGCGAAGAATGCTACAAAATGACCTTTTCCGCTCTAACTTAGGCCGGAGGAGCTTATTTGAGGTGCTGAACATGAATAATAGGCCCACTTTCGGTGCTTCGAAAGATCACGGTGAGCATAGGGTAATTATATCGTTAAAGTCTCCGATATGACTAAAATTTTGCCTTGAGAGATTCTTTGGCATGCTTATCACAAACCCGTTGTCCGCTTTCCGAAAGATTAAAGTGGGTCATAGTAGCCGCATGGCAAAGAACCTACCCATAAACCTTCTCAGATAAAAAGGAGCTCGACCAGGGATGAGCGGAATTCCGATTTCCGATTTCCAAATTCCGATTTCCGAAAAAAAGCTTAAAAATGCGGAAAAAATAGGAAATATCGGAGTTTAGATTTTTGAGCTCTTTTCCTTGCCAAATTCTCAGCGATATCTGGGCGCTGAATTCGAATTCGAGGTCCGTCTTCACTTTTCAGAAGGCTAGAGTTGAGTGCATTTACAGGAAAATTATTCAATAACTATCCTACTACCTACATATATTTGCCTAACTCTATGGGTGTGTCTGTGCGTGTTTGTGAGAATGAACGGAAATTCGATCGTTTTTTTCAAAAATGAAGCTATTTGGTTTGTTGTTATTATGGTGGGATGGCGTGTACTGATAACACGATATAATCAGTTCCCTAAATAAAAGCTCGCTGAAGGGTTTCATGAACGGTTGCATGTGAGATTTTAGGCCCGCTGTGAGTTTGCCGAGGGAAGGGTGCAGGACTTTACATGTAAGGAATTTCTGATAGAGTCACATGCGAATTAATAGCTCTACACATGTTGTCGGCAACCTGTCTTTACAACTTTAACTTACAATTGACCTTAAACATTGGATACATCTTCCATGGTGCGAGTTGAGTCACTCGTGACATGAAGCACTGGCGCGTGACTTAAATGTATTATTATTATATAGCACATGTAACTTAACGTGCGTGTTTGTGAGAATGTCTACGTTGTCTACGCGGCGTGACGTTTCCTAGGGAGGTATACGATGTGGGCAGCGTCGGCCATTTAGTTACCCAAGTTTTGAAGTACTTGGCCCCGCATACCGGCTGGAGGCCCCGCCTGACAGACCGCTGCCGGCCCAGTCGTTGTCGCCGAGAAGTCTCCGTCGCGTGACGGTGTGCTGGCCTCGTCGCTTGTCAATGTGCCGGCCACGTCGCGTGTAGGTGTCAAGTAACATGTACCAACAGTGCAAGTTACTCGCAATGTTATGTGTTTATTATTAGCGCACGTTACTTTAATCAAAAATCCCGTCAAATTACATGTAACATTGCTTCAAGTTACTTGTGAACTCAAAGCAAGTTGCGTGAGGCCATCATGCAACTTGCGTTGAAGTCTCTGGTAACCTGCTAAGCAATTTCTGAGTTGAAGTGCGTTAAGCGCCAAAACAGTGCGCTGGGCTTCACTTGGAGTGCACCATGCGCTGGAAAAGTGTGCGGGACCCAACTGGGAATGAGCCGAGCGCCAGAGGAACTGACTGTGTTGCACTCAACTTGGAGTGCGTCGAGCGCCGGGGAGACTGTGTTGGACACAACTTTGAGGGCACCAAGCGCCGGCGAAAGTGTGTGGCACCCCAACTAGGAGTGCGCCAAGTGCCGGGAAGAAAAGTTTGCAGGACTCTACTGGGAGTGTGCCGATCGCCGGGGAAACTGTGTTGGACCGACTTGAAGTCCTGCAGGTGTCTGGAGAACTGTGTGGGCCTAACTGATTCTGCAATGATTTAGAGCGTCACGATACAAGCCTATAAGTACGCGTGGGTGTACACATTGTTCAATTAAGTAGGATAAGTCCAAGTTTTTTGGCAGGAACAATCACCAGGGGAGGGTTAGGAATTTCGTTGACCATTTCCAATTTCCGATTTCCGATGGTTTTTGGCGTTCCGATTTCCGAATTCCGATTTCCGAATTTGAGAAGGTTGTTCCGATTTCCGATTTCCGCAATTCAGAAAAAAATTTCCGCTCATCCCTGAGCTCGACGCTCACTCCGATCCTCCCACTTTCCCGGAGTCACGCGATAGGCGAGTGCTTGCCCTCCTGACGCGAGAGCGTGCCCCCAAAAAGATGCTGGACGCTAAATACGCTAGTTTTCAAGGGAGACATGCGACGCGGTTCTGAGACAGGACTCGGAAGAATGCAATGCCTTCGGTTCAATCGCCTAATTTCGAGGAAATTAATTACGCGTGAACGCTGGAGGTCCTGCTCAATTGCTGGTGGCCCAAGTTGGTTCTCGGTGCACTGACCGAGTCGCGCATAGTGGCGTGCGGCCGCGTCGTGCAAAGGTGCATGTGTGTATTTTTGATAACAAAAGGCTCAGAGGGGCTTATAACTAGGGCAAGAAGCAGCTACTCGCGCACGAGAGTCGCATTCGTGTCATACAGGCCGAATAACCGCTATGTACAGACAAGTTTTGTGGCGATTTGATCGTAACATTTTCGAAATCGTCAAAAGTGGCGTTTTTCCAGCAAAGGCCTCAGATTCGTGATCAGCATCCTAAAAAACCCTAGAAACAAGTTTTGAGCCCAATCCGAGACAATGTTTTTGAACATCCTGAAAATTGCCATTCGTGTACCCCTTATCACTACGCAAAGCTATGAAAATGCCCACTTTTGAATCTCCTGTAAATCTCTGAGGCATTAAGGGAATTTTGAAAACGGATTATCAATACTGTGTTCCATACCTACAACTCTCAACACATGGTTTTATAATAGCCCACCGGAAATGGAAGGCAAGCCCTAGTTATGTAGTGTTAGTCGAGTTATTCATTACTCTCTCACTTTGGTTTGCCTAATAAACATTTGCCCATATGTATTGAATATTGACTCTTGAAATCTTAGTTGAAAATTAGAGCCACCCCCTCTATTTGAACCTTGCCCTCTAATTGAACTAATTCTAATTGTGGAGGGGGTTGAAAACTAGTACACCCGGGTGTTCAATTACAGGAAATACGGTATGGCGCTACGAGTACGTAGCTATTTTGACACTCAAAATCTAGAATCTTAGCTTAATTATTTTATGTACATGTTTGAAACTTGGAATCGAATTCCAACATTGTTCAGACCCCCGTCATAGTCCGTTAAGCCGACCGCCAAAGTCCGTTCGCTCGAAATGCAGGAGACATACGCAAAACATGAAGAAATGAAGTGAGGATATATATATATATATATATATATATATATATATATATATATATATATATATATATATATATATATATATATATATATATATATATATATATATATATATATATATATATATATATATATATATATATATATATATATATATATATATATATATATATATATATATATGATCTGGTTCCGCAATCGCGTTCAGTCATAAAGTCTCATTATCACAATCGTAGAAGCGAAGCGGTTGTTTTGAGAATGATTCTAGTTGAATTTTTAAAAACAACCGCTTCGCTTCCACGATTGTGATAATGAGGACTGAACGCGGCTGCGGAACTGAACTGTATGTATCCTCGATTGATGAAAATCGTCTTCAAATGATAAGAATCCAGCTCAGCGGACTTCAACAATTCGAGAAGTCATGTTTCAGTAGGAGCGGACTGCTACGGCCTCTATTATCATGAGGGAGCAAATTTACCTTCAGCGCAGTCATCGACGCTTTGCCGCGCAAAAAATTTAAAATTCTGGGCGCTCGGATATCAATTAGAGTGTTGGAACGAATAATTTTTTTTGAATATTCGAATAAACGAATAATTCGAATATTTCACTTCTTCGAATATTCGATTATTCGAAAAAACGAATATTTCACTTCTTTGAATATTCGATTATTCGAATAACCCGAATAATCCACTTCTTTGAATATTCGAATATTCGAATTATTCGAATATTCGAATATTATTCGAATAAACGAATATTTGGGGAACACTATTGCGTACTATCCCATCCAATCCACTCGGGCAAACTGGGGCATCGACAACAGGTTGAGAAGTTGTAATCTCATAAACTGCACCCTCTTGACAAGTCAAATCGCTCGCATTGTAAGCCTGACAACTGCCCGTTGCCCAGCGACTTCCCGCCTGTTGTCGGTCTGTTGACATTTTGACCTGTCACGTTTAGCGGCCTATTTAGCAGCGGTTCACATCCAGCAAGACTTTTATGTGGCTTAGGAACTACTTTGCACCGACCCGCGTCGCGTGTCGGCGCAACGATACGCATCGCGGTCAGCACACCTACACGCATCGCGGTCGGCACACCGACACGCGTCGCGGTCGGCAAACCGACACGCGTCGCGGTCGACACACCGACACGTAGCGTAGTCGGTAGACCCACGCGTCGCGGCTGGGTCGCCCAACCTCCACTGAGGCCGCCACCGGATGGGCAGGGCTCCCAGATGCTGGGCGGGGCCAATGTACTGCATACTTGGGTAATTGAACCGACATCACTCTTATCACCTGAAGGCAGTGTTCACGATAAAAAATGTGTTTCAGTTTCCACTAGGAATGGGTAGTGGAGGGGCACACGGTAACGTTTACGTCGAAAGAACGTATGAAAACGAGCCAGGAAAAGCTCCGCAAGAGCCCGAAGTTGCCACTTGGAGCGCATTGCAAACCTCAAAAGCGCAACACACGCCCACCGACGGGAACAAATGAATGCTCGAGATCGAGAGATGAGCGATGGTTTCCGATCAAAAGCCCCGTTCTTCCCTTCATTCTCAACTTCTCTCTTTATTCAGGTTAGCTCGCATACATCGGCTGCAAAAGACGGAAGTTACAAGCCTCGGACAACTCGTCCACCATGTTTCCTTATCTCAATCTTTTAGGGACCATAACTCCGTTCCCAGAAGGTCTTGTACGATTTCAGAGTTGTCATTGGAATCAGCATGGGGCCGTTTTCAAGATAGGCGGGAAAACAGAAAAACGATTTTTATCGTGGACACTGCCTTTAAGTTCAGCATACACGCTCGTAAACGTGGTTGAGATACTAACTACGGAAGTTGAATGGCATGGCTCAGAATGCCTACGCATTCTGAAGCGTCGAAAACGACCACAAGTGACGCTACACGACTGAGGAGTCGGCCCCGCACCTGTATTTGCGTCCTTCCCCAATCAGGAGTGCTGGGCCATTCCCACCATTGTCGATGTGTATGGCTCACTTATTGTACTCATTGTACCACCCACAAGCGACGCCGATGGTGGGAATAGCCCAGAACCCCTTTTTTAGAGGAGGACGCAAATGCAAGGGCGGGCAGATACGGGGCGGGGCCAACTTTTCACACGTGTAGCGTCATTGTGAGTCGTTTTTGACGCTTCAAAATGCGTAGGCGTTGTGTTCTGAGCCATACCATTATATTTCCGTGGTTATCTCAACCACGTTTACGAGCGTGTGCTCTGAGTTTTGGCCGAGAAATAGCCGCGAAACAGACGCAAAATGCCTTTTTCCCGAGTAATAGCCGCGAAACAGCCGCCAAATAATGCTGGCTGCGAAATAGTCGCCAAATAATGCTCGCCGTGAAATAGCCGCAAAATACCCGCTAAATTGCCGCCAAATTTGTGGTCTGCTTCGGTCTAGTTTTGTTTAGCCTAGTTGAGTTCGGTTGAGTTATGCGCGGTTTATGCAATGGCGAACTTCCTAGTGCTGCTTAGCCGTGCCCTACTCCGGAATCTTAGCGACAATTCGAAAAAACTCAGCGACAATTCGTAGTTAGTCGCTGAAACCGACACCATGTCACTGGGAACTCGCCGTGTAATATCTCGCTTTTCCAGCTCCATGAGGCGTCTGGCCGACAACAGACGGATCTGGCACGAACTTGAAACTACGTCCAGCTGGCCCTCCTAGGTGGCTGGAAACCATCGAATTCTACGTCCAGCATTATGGAAGGAGAGAACTTGGGCTTTTGCGTCAGAATTCAGGTGAAGTTCACAGGGAAAGTAGACAAATAGCATCACCTCGGAGCAGTTTCATGAAAATACACATGAAAAATGGCTCATTCTGGCCATCATCGTAAGAAATTTCCATGTTGCTCAAGTGTTGCTATACTTATGAGCCGCTCGAGATTTAGACTTTTCTCTATAAATAAAGGTGAAATGGGCTTTTCTAGCGTTTTGACAAAATCCTACGAGCGATTTAATATATTGGAAGTACCTGCTATACTGTGCTTATCTAGGTCAAACTCCGGTCCGCAATTGCGTCTCGACACGCTTTGCGGCCGCGCGCTTTCGAGTCGGAAGAGTTTCCAGCGCCGCAGCTGCGGATCTATTGACTCTAGGTGGGTTTTAGAAACTGGAAACTAAACAAAATTGAAGAAAACTGCATAAAAAAGCCATATCGTGTCGGCTTTGGAGCTGGAAACTCGATTGACTCGAGCGCGTGCGGCCGCAAAGCGTGTCGAGACGCAATTTCTGAATGGAATTTAACCCAGATAAGCACAGTAACTTTATATTTATGAGGTACCGAAGAATTGTGAGAAATTAGTAGTCACTACGCTAAGATGTTTGAAATGTAAAATCAGGGCAAAATGAAGTGCGATCTTGTCGAATGTTCAAATTATTCGTGCTGAATATTCGAATAAACCGAATATTTCACTTCTTTAAATATTCGAATATTCGAATAAACGAATATTCCACTTCTTTGAATATTCGATTATTCGAATAACCCGAATAATCCACTTCTTTGAATATTCGAATATTCGAATTATTCGAATATTCGAATATTCGAATATTATTCGAATAAACGAATATTCGGGCAACACTATAATATCAATCAGCGCGAAGGGTGAATTTGCAACGAGTACAAATGACCCACATTACCACTATTTATTGAAGAGACCTGCGCACCATTGCAAGTGTTGAACGATATTGGAAAACCCACGTTGGTTACGCCGAAATAATGGAGTAGCCTGGTTGCCAGAAGTTGTAATCGTCTCGCAGAAGTCTGATGGGAACTCAAAATCTCTGCCTGTGCCCTGTGCTGGAGGATGGTTTTGCTCGCTAGGGAAATTCCGTCCCACCCCCCCCCTCAGCAGCGAGGTCGGCATCTACGCAGCAGGCCCTGGGGGTTTCTCCCAGCTACGATCCATGGTTGGGAATGTGAAAGGCAGGGCTAGCAATAGAACGATTGAGGTGGTATTCTTCTTGATGTAAATCTGGCCGCCTCGAAGGTGATAAGTCGGAAAAAAAGACGCTCAGAAACAAGTTATTGCTGGGTGTCCACCCGCTTTCAATCACCGAAATTTCTAAAATGCTTTTTTTGCCATCTTTCGTTTTGCTCTTAAAGTAGTTGCTGAACACTTCAAGAGACCAATAGCTATTTCACAGAAATTTCAGAGAGGGAAAAACAAGCATTCATGAAAATCTCGTCAGCTGGGGGCGGGCAAACACCCAATAATTAGCCGTTCTAGATTGTTTTTGTACATTTTTCCTGCAACTTTTCACTTATTTCCATTTCGTGACGACCAGACCTGAATTCTCATGAGGAGAACTCAACAATTGTTTCTATCGCAAACCCTGCCTTTAGAAGACCGGGCGCTCCATGGCTAATCGGTTCAGTTTTGCTTCGTTAGAGGCAGTGTTAATGATGATTTTCAACTCACTCGAAACAATGCGTTGGTTACCAGTGTTTACTAAAAACACGAAGAAACGGCGAAAAACGCATTAAAGGCAGTGTTCACGATAAATTTCACTTCCAATATCTCCACGGTTTACGCTTTACGGTTTACGGTACGGTACGGTTTACGCTCCACGATGAAAAACGTTATTGAGAAAAATTACAAAAACCAGCTTGGATTGAAAACTGCTGAAAAACTATGAAGGTAGCGCGGTGAAAAACGGGCTAGAATTAGAGTTTCTAAGGCACAAAGATGCCAGTTCGTGCTCACGTGCACAGCGCCGCCCAAAAAGATCGCAGCCTTATGCCGAGCAGTCAAAAATCATCGACATTCAGAGGAAGAAATAAATGCAAATTTACCTAATAAAAACAGTTGAACAATGAAAGCAAGCACTACGGTCAATGTTTTTGACTAGATTAGTACATCAATATTCGAGCAGGTTAGTCCGAAGAATAATGTTCATTGATTGAAATTGATTTTTAAGCCAGCTGATGTTCTTGGTATTAGAGATCATTGATGCCGAACACGTGGAGTCCACCATCAAAAGACAAGAAAGTTCAGGCTTCAAATTTGACCCGAAAAGGCGGTTTTTCGCAACTTTTTCATATAGGCCCTACTACTTCAAACCCAGAAAAGGGTTTAGAGAGGAGAAGAAGACAAGCATATTTTATCGCGACCACTGCCTTTAAATCGCCACTTTTCTGTGGAAGAATTTTCTGACCTGGACCAATTGTCCGGTGAGATGAACGAGTTCTCGGCGTTCTCGACTGATGAATGATGGGGTTAAACAAAGATGGAAGAAAATATCATGCAAAACAGTACTGGAATAGATCCAATGCGAAGAATGGAGCGACGGAGAGTCGAGCAATTCAAAGGACGGCTACACAAAGGATTTCGTCTTCCCGACAAACAGTTCCACTGAGAATACGGAGGGGAGCAGTGAGAGTACAACATTTCTTATACCTTTGACTCGTTTTTCTCGATTTCTTCGTCATTTCAGTTTTACCATGGGACCAAGTAATTGATACAGTGAATGAGCTCAAATTGAAGATTATCGTGGACAGTTCCCCTGACCAAATTTCCGCTGCAAGTTCTGTCAGTAAATTTCCATCATTTCGGATCACATTCACCTTATATTTAAATTCTATTCACCCCACTCTCACCTACCAGAAGCAATCTCATCCTTACAGCAAACCAAAAGCGAAAAAATAGATTTGAAGACACAGTTCAACCCCGGAATCGGTTTTCTGTTTTTCCACTTATCTTGAAGACGGTACCACGGTGATTCCAATGGTAGCCCCGAACGGAATTATTAGCAATCTCTCAGAACACAGACTGTTGCAGCCAGTGATCAGAGCGGCGAAAGCATGGTGGACGAGTTGTCCTTGTAAATGGCTTCATTCGCAAGCGATGTATGCGAAGGGACCCGATTGAAGAGAGAGAGAGAGAGAGAGAGAGAGAGGCTGAGATTGCAGGACGGTGCTATTGATTGAAACCATGGTTCATCTCGCCACTTTTGAGCTCTAAATGTTGTCAAAGGGGGCGGGTCAAAGTGGCTTCTTCCTGTGGGATCGCTAGAGTGGCTTCTTCCTATATGAGGAGGGATTGAGCGCTCACACTTGTCAGGTGTTACATAGGATATGCCCACTTCACAATCATGTGGCTATCTCGGATTTCGTACCTGAGGCTGGATGGCGCCTTTCACGCTCATGTGTACGTGGGAACCAAGTCTCTTTTGTCGAGAAATCCCAGTCCCGAATTGACAGAGGGTATGTAAAAATCGCCCTCTGTGATAATACTAGACCTGATAAAATCCAGGATGGCCTACAAAAGGATGACTTTATCAGTTACGATGATTTTTATCACTTCAATCCTTCCCGCTCTGTGCATTTCTCATACGTGTCGACCGGGGGGGGACTAATAGTAAGACGGCCGACTCATCACTACCCTATGACAGGGGTCTGAGACGGCTTTTGACAGAGTTATCCCATTTTGATAAGATCCATACAGGTCCTCAAATAAGGCTGAAATTTCGTGTCGTATCAAAAGTGAAACAGTTTGCATCTGACAACTGCGGCATTGTTCAGGTTAAAAACCAACTTTCTATATTTTTTTCCCTGGACAGAGGGACACAGAATGACTTCCAATGTCGGCGGCCCTTATGAGTTGTCGTACAGCGCTGAAGTCTTTAAACAGTGGCAACTTCTGATCGACCTGTTCTTGCAACAAATAATCAATAAATGATTCATACATGATGAGAATCCATAACAGAATTGCAATTTCACAAGCATCAGACCCGCTTCGGGCTAACCGCACCAATGCACTCAGATATACGTATATATAGTTCGTTTCGCAACGTTTTCAGCAAGGCATTGCGAATCTGGTTAGAAAAGTGCGCAAGGAGAAGCTGAACATCGTCGAGAAACCAACTATGAATTACTCTATTTTATCAATCTGTATAATGACATCAATAAAGCACACTAATTGCCTCCAAAATACAAAATCATAGAGATTGCAGCCAAACATGGAAAACGAATGATCCGAAGTCGTCTACGTCTGTCTGACAGCGGCCTGATTTCGATCATTTGGCCGTTGATCACGCTCATTCGTGGGCACCGGCACGAAGCCATCCTTCGCTTTCTTCGGGGCAAAAGAAGAGAAGAACTGAAACTGAATAATACATTTAGTAGTAAGTTCGATATTTTTTCGTTTAAAACCACTACCGTTTTGTTTGTGGGTTTCGTGATGGGTGCGCCACTGTGATTCTCGCTTGACTGTGGACAGCACATACTGAAGGTGTGTAGGAACTCCCTGAAATATCCATTTTTTCAGATGGTATGAGTACTTACAGGAAAGTTAGGTATATCACTAAATAGCCTAAAGCAGTACCATCGCAACTTTTTATAGTACAAATGGCTTGTGAGTGAGGATATATTTATGGAGCACCAGTGCTCGGCGATTGCCGAGGCGGGACAGCGCAAGCTAAACCAGGGTTTCCACAGTTCGCATTTAAACCAGCGGCAGTTTCAGGGAGCCAGCAGCAGCCTAACTATGATGTATAATTAGGCTTCAATTTGAGCAGAAACACACAAACTGTTTGTCACTGCCTCTTGATTCTTTCCCAGAAAGGCTATCAGAAATACGAAATCTGTACAAGGCAGGATACATTCTGCTCTTCTGAATGTGTGCTCCATTTTATTCTTTTTTACCTCCATCTGTAAAAATGAGTGGACTACCTTTCTCGAAAAGGCACTCCTCCTGCGGTCTTAACGAAATCCAGGGTCATGAATGAGTGTGATTACAGTCCCTTTATCGCATATCAATATTCGAATATGCGTCCTTCATTCCTCAGTATTCTGTCATTTTCCCGCAAAAGCCTCTATAAAGCGCACTTTGCCCTTCTCATTATCACTTTTTCCGTTTCGATAAACGCCCTAGTAAGACCTTTTTTACAGTTCCATCGTCGAATGAGAATCGACGTGCAACGCGATCACGATCGATTTTAATTTTTTTCGCGTGATTGTCAAGCTAAAGCGTTGAACGGCGATCGAACTCTGAGATATGTAGTCCTTGACATGGTCTATGCTACGGTTCAGCGTCAGCTGGAAAAATGCCTGCGGCTCCTTTGTTGTAAGTGTATGAGTAAGCAAAAAGGGCTAGCAAAGTAGTGCTAGAAAAAAATGAGCGATGAATCAAATTCACAACTCACCTCCTGAAGACATGAGACATCAGGGCGCATAGAACAAAATTAACAGCACTGTTGATGAGCGAGAGGAGATCAAAGAAGTTACCGAGAGGATTCGTGATGAACATCAAACGGGGATTAATTCCTGCAAGGTAGAGATATAAGAGGGCGATACAAGCTTATTTCGCACCTAAATAAAGTGTGGTTCCTTTATATTAGGACTATAGTTACTATACATAGTTTATACATCTATCAAATCTCATGCAAAAGTACTAGAAAATAACGAACAAAACTGACCGACGGCTAGGCCGAGGACTCCCTGTGGCAGTTCGGTGATCAGAAACACGGCTACAATTCCCGTCAGCATAGCGGTTGTTCGTTCAGCCTAAATGTTTCTCCTAGAAGAATTATGGATTGTCTATCCTGACTTATGGAGGACATGTGATTGAATTCGCTAGCTTCACAGGCTTAAGTCAACACCTCAGCATTTAGATGCTTAATACCAACTATGCGCGAGTTTGCAATGTGTTCTCTACACTCTGGTATATCACATGTTAGAGCGGCATTTTCAAATTCCATAGCGAACCTGGGCACAGGGAGGGGAAAGGGCAACGAGAAAGGGTGTGAGGACGAAGAGAGCAGTACGTGCACGCGTACGCGCGAACTATATGGTACGGAAATTTGACCCTGAGATGGAGAGTACGAACTGATCGCTATAAGCGATATTAATATTATATAGCAGCTGCATCCATTTTCGATCGATACAGATCAACAGTGTCGCGCCTGCCATCGCTAGAAGTATGCACAAGGTCTAAACCAGTGACACCTCTTAGGCCAGGTTTATAGTTCCCGCGACGAGCGACCGCGACAGTGCATATCAGGTCTATCGGATTACGGTCGATGTGAATAATGAACATTGTATCGCGTAGCTGGTCGCGTGAAGTATGAACGTGCCCTTGAACTGGGATGAGTTGCAGCTGTTCTGACATTGCATCAACACTGCCTGCTATAAGTCACTCAAGTTTGTTCAAATTAGCTATCAGTGAGTATACCCACCTGTGAGTTTGCAGTGGCAACACCTCCACAGAGTCGTGAACGCCTTTCCCGAGCTTCAATGAGCATTCGAACAAGAAGGGTCATGAACACCGTGAGTAGAGCACACGGTACCAGCTTCAGAACACAAGCTGAAAATTACGAATTTAGGTTACGACCAAAAATACTAAGGCGAAGGAAACACACCGGCCATCCAGAAATTGATCCGTTCCCACTGACAGTTCCACCACGTTGGTTGGACTAGGTCGTATCGGTATATTGTGTCCGTGGCGAGCCAAGACGAGTGGTATTTTGTGTGGAGACAGCGCTCGGGAACCTGCATCTCCTGCACGAATTTGATCTAAAAGATTTTCTTTTCATTCTGAAGTTCTTTTAATGAAAAAACAAGATAATTTAGAGCAGCGGTTGTCTATGCAAAGGTATGGTTCACGTTTTCGATTTAGTCTGACGCATGGACCAGGCGGCTGGCCGTGCGAGGTTGGCGGGGTCACTGGAGAATGGGGTTTCGGTTCGCGCGGGGTGATCTACGGGCGCAGTTCCGTCCATTCATCGGACCAAAATCATTGCGCGAATCTATGTTACTTTTTCAATAACAGTGTAAGTGCTAAAAGCGGGTTCTGACAACTCTGCAATAAGATGGGAAGCGCTGTAGACCCTCTGCCAAGATTGGCAATGGCTACCGATTGTCACAGAACACGGCTACTCCGAGCTAACTACCTAGAGTATTAAAGGCACAGTCCAACCTCAGAGGTAATTTTTGATATTTTGGTCCGTTCGCCGTCTACAGCAACCCTGCCAAGCGCGAAATCTCAGTTCGCTCAAATAAGCGAGAAAAAGCTAGGAAAAAGTCGGCCACCCCCCCCCTTGGAAGAAAAAATGGGCAACGCCCACTGGCAGGTTTCGGACCCCAGTTGGGAAGATACGCCCGAATGATTTGGTTCAAAATCGATGTTCTTCCTTTTGTTTTCGGTCTGGCTTCATATTGTGACCTTATTCAGAATGATGGCTGCGAGTAACGAGAAAATACAGGCTCGAGACAACTCGTCCGCGAACTTCTACTAGTTCAAATTTAAAAGCTTTGAGGAGCCGTAACTCAGTTCGTAGTGAGTTCTGAGCGATTCTGGAGACACCATTGTGATCAGCGTGAAATTTTCTTCAAGATTGGCTGGAATACGAAAAATCGATTCTGAGCTTGGACTGTGGCTTTAAAGGCACAGTACACCCTCAGACAAGAATTTTGTGATTTTTGTTTGATTGTGTAGTAGACCCCTCCTGTATATCACGTTGCAAGTGCAAGATCTCAGTTCCTCCAAATAAGCGAGATATAAACAACCACCACGGGCCCGACCCCCTTCGCCCACCACCACAGGCCCAACCCCCTAACAGATTTACGAACTTGACAGCGGCTAGATGGATGGATGAATTCTCAACAAAACGCCGTTCTTCAGTTCATTTCTAGGCTGTCTCCTTATCCTGACTCGCTGTCGCGCAACGATTGCGAATGAAGAGAAATATAGGCCCGAGACAACTCGTCCACCAATTTTTCACCCACAAAATCCAGGCATCTTTGAAGAGCCATAACTCTGTTCAAAGGGGATCTTGGACGATTTCGGAGATACCACTGTGATCAGCGTATGACTCTCTCCGAAATAGGCATAAAATCTGAAAATTAATTTTTTGGGTGTCGTGTGCCTTTAAGGATCACGTGTCATCAGCATCGTGTGTTTAAGCATCTGCTCACATTCTTTCGTAGTAATACGAGCGCAAATACTATGTATTTCTCGGAGTCGCCGAACACGACAGTCACAAAACTAAAAGTCTAAGATAGTGATTGCTTACAGAAACCGCGCCGGAACCTCATTCAAAACAAGTATAGAAGAACAACCTCGAACCGTATTTCCGTAATTAATCCCTTGCCTGTAACTGAAGCCTTCCCTCCAATTGAGCCCCCATCTGTCGGAGGTCAGAAATCAAAACTCTTTTTATTGAGGCCCCTCTCCCCCCTCCCCTTTCAAGGATTTCTTCAAGGATTTCTTGATGGGCGATTTTCAGAAGGAGGCTTGTGTCCATTTTTCTCTTTTTTAATGGAGTGTTTGGTTTAGAA
Organism: Aplectana chamaeleonis; assembly: GCA_029168955.1. Classification (NCBI taxonomy): domain Eukaryota; kingdom Metazoa; phylum Nematoda; class Chromadorea; order Rhabditida; family Cosmocercidae; genus Aplectana; species Aplectana chamaeleonis. The sequence continues at coordinate 126,813 of JAPDOI010001109.1, read as the reverse complement.
TAAACAAAATAATGCTCAAAGATCCTTCAGTACAGTTTAGAACCTAAAAACAATATTGCAACCTTAATCTTATCATTTGTTCGGACCTCAGAAAAGTTTACCCACTCATTCACACAGTTTGACGAGCAATTAGATACTTCCGATTGATCAGTACGCACTGCTCGTCAATGCTGACTTCGAAATTTTGATTGAAAGCTAAAGGTCATCTCTCCATTTAAGCCTTTCTTTCAGAGAAAATCAGAAACCGGAGCTTGAGCGCGTTTTATCCAGGAAGTACGGTACATATGTTACATAAATTTTGTTCACTGAAAAAAATCCAAAACGTAGTATGTGCAAAGTCGATTATCTACCTCAAATCACTGAACGTAACCAACAGGACTGCTTTCTATTCGATTTGCCCAGAGGCCAGATTCGCGTGATGAATCACGATTGAATTTTTCATATAGAAGCGTTAATCTGGCCCCCATTATAGCAAAGTCTTTGCTGATAGGTGACCACTTCCCTCTCGAAGTACGAACTTTTTCCAAGTAGGAAGTTAATAAATGAAGGGAAAGTCCTCCGATGGATAAGGCAAATCATTTTTCGAGAGTGCTACGAATTGCGAAGCTCTCGAAATAAAAAATGGTCCCATATGTCCCGCTCTCTAGAGATTTTCGTTGTTCTTCTACAACTGTCCAGATGACCGTCCAGAGTGCTAGAACATCCGAAAAACGCGACCAGGTTCTAGGTGGAGAATTCTGCCTTTAACGATGATACGTGAGTATCCAGGACTTTACATTTATATGTGAATGGCGACATGATTTCTTTCCCATCAGAACTGAAAAGAAATTGAAGAAATCGGATGAAACTCCCCATAACCGCATGATGCATCCTTTACTTATGACGGATGTACATAATCGACACTCATTAAAGGCACTGTTCGCGATAAAAATCGTTTTTCTGTTTTTTTGCCTATCTTGAAACCGGTCCCATTCTGATTCCAATGATGCTTCTGGAATCGTACAAGACCTTCTGGGAATGGAGTTATGGGCCCTCAAAATTTGAGCCAGGGAAAATGGTTAACGAGTTGTCCGAGGCTTGTAACTTCCGTCCTTTGCAGACAATGTATGCCAGCTGACCTGAGTAAAGCGAGAAGTTGAGAATGAAGGGAAGAACGTGGCTTTTGATCGGAAACCATCGCTCAACTCACGATTTCGAGTGTTCCTTTGTTCAAGTCGAGGGGCGGGAAGAGGCGGGGCTTGCCCACAATGGCGGGGTTTTCCCACTTTTCTAAGCCGTTTTGCGGCTCCTGGGTAGCTTTTCGTCCCGTTTTTTCGACGCTGTTCTGCTTCTGAGAACCACGAGAAGCGTTTGTCATGGAAAATTCGAGGATGAAGTTTATCGCGAACACAGCCTTTAAATGGGGATTGCATGCAGCACAACTTTTAATAATTACGCTTTTCACTATTGAATTATTAAAGGCAGTGGCCACGATGAAAAACGTTATCGAAAAAACTACAAAAATCAGCTTAGATATAAAACAGCTCAATAACTATGAAGGTAGCGCGATGAAAAACGGGCTAGAATTAGAGTTATTAAGACCCTAGACTTCCAGTTCGTGCAGACGTGCACAGAAAGATCACAGTCTCATGCCAAGCAATCAAGAATCATCGACACTCAGAGTAAAAAAAATAAATGCAAATTTACCTAATAAAACAGTTGAGCAACGAAAGCAAGCACTTCAACCAATGTTTTTGACTAGATGTGTACATAAATCCGAAGGTTCATTGATTGAAATTCAACTTCAAGCCAGCTGATGTTCTTGATACTAGAGATCATCGATGCCGATGATGTGGGGTGGACTCGCCCACCATCAAAAGACAAGAAAGTTCAGGTTTCGAACTTGGCCCAGAACAACGTTTTTTTCGCGATTTTTTCTGATAGGCTCTACTACTCTATACCCAGAAAAGGGTTTAGAGAGGAAAGGAAGACGAGCATATTTGAGCGTGACCACTGCCTTTAATGACAATTTTCAGTGTTTATTGGAAAATACTGCAGCTCACGAAGCGAATATTCATTCATATGCCGAGAAAAATTTAGGCGAAAATTCAGAATGATTCCCCAAAAAACCGGAATTTTCGGTTTATCCCCTTTTCGAGCAATAAGAACACAGTGGCCATATCCGATTGTCCTAAATGTCCTTCATCCGCCTTCACTCCTGCTAAAACTAGGTAATAGAAGCTTATTCTCGATCACCCTATTTGAAGCAGTACACTAAAAAGGACACCCATGCCTACGACCAGTGCATGCCGTTCTGGGGTTAGCCGGCATACAAAAAAAGAAAAAAACTCTAGCGATGCGTAAGATGTGGAAAGGATGCAACAACATGGACCACGTTACACATCGTGGCATACACCGATAGAAGAGAATAAATCGAGAAACTCTCTTACCCTATAGCGGAGCATGTTAGGCAGACTTCCGATGAGCGCAATGATAGCCCCGAGCACGATAGCTACGCAAGCAGCAGGATAGCCGTTGCACGGAGGTAGTCGACATCGTGGATGACTTCCTCGATAGAGCACGAGGTATCTAAAGAGTAGTATAAATAGATGTGAAAACGTCACGTAGTACATTCTTCCATTCACTTCAGCTCACGGTCTTCCTGAAGGCGCCTTTATTTTCTCGCCTAGCTTTTTTCATTCTTCTATGAGATTTGCCCTGTTTCTGACATTCCCAGTAACGGTACATTCTGTGCATCAATATGGTAATCAAAGATTCATTATTTCTTCCTAATCTGGCCCCGGAATCTCTCAGAATCAGCTAAGCATGTTTTGTAGATTACCATAGATTGAAAAGCTACAACTACTTTTCCTGAGAACTCTTCTGCAGAGATTTTAATAACATCGTGGCATTTCGGATGGCTCACCTCATAACAGCCATATTCACAGTGAACCAGAGGCTAGCACTGTGCACAAATACGGAGAACATGGCATAGAACCTGGTGTATATCATCCAGGCATGAGAGAAGAACCAAGGGTGGCAGAAATCCACCTGAAAACATTCGAGTTGGATTGGGTTGACGTTCTCTCTCCTACTTGACGGAACGCCTCTATTGGTCGCCTCCTGAAAGTGCCTACAGTTGGCATGAATCGCACTGACCGTTTTTGTTACCTCTTGACGGTGTAGTTTTCTTTAGCGCAAACCCAGTTGGCGTATGTCATAACATAGGTTTGCGCACCGAGTTTGCGCCAACGCAAACAACACCATCAATAGGTAACTGAAAGCGTAATCACGGCTCAACAACAATTATTTTCTTTGTTCCCAATTAATTCTAGAGCAGCCTCAACAACTTCAAAATCGTATTTTCAAAAATGTGCTTCGATGCATCCTTTACCTTGTGAATGTCGCGTACATAGCGCCTTGGGTACGGAAATCGCCTTCAATCCGTTTTGAAGACGATTATTATTAGATTGAAAAGGCGTTGGCGAATATGCCGAATCGCCCACAGAAGTGTGGAATTTTCCGCAAGAAAATGGTTGAAAAATTTTGCTGACACTCAATATGCTAAACGCAACTTCAATGTCCCTGCTGAAAGACTCGTTTGACAGGCCACTGTTCTTAAGAAAACTTTTGGAGCATTGAAAAGTGCAGAGCCATTTGGCAAGGATTCGGGCTTTCTTCTGAGTAATTGTCATGCAAATGCGTAAGCCAAGGCTCAGATCCTGGAGAACATCCACCAACTTTTTTCGGTCACTTTCCTAGATGTCCCAACGCTCCAATCTCAGTGAGGGCGAATTTTTACCCAACCCACTAAAACACATCACCAATCTAAAGTTACAGAAGAACTTCTATTGGACGGACTAGAAAACCGAAATAGCCCAGAAATCGAGGAATCTATCATAGTGGTAGATTAAGGATGCTGGTATTCACATTCTGTGAAATCATTTGATCATGGAACAAAGAAGTGGTGATTAAGCTCAGCAATGAATCTCCATAACTGATGACGATGTATGGTCCTCCCGAATGAAGCTGTCCGCTCACGTGATCGGCGTTTGTGTCGTGCGGCAACCGCGAAGGCAGTTTTGGACATGTAATCCAATAAGCAGGATTATTAGACGAATAGTGAATAATACCCCAGTCTGAATAATATTCTAGCTGTTTGCAGTCGTGGGAAGGCATATCCAAAGAAAGTCCTTCACGAGCGCCGCTCCACACGCACGTCGACAGCGTGGGCGGACAGTCTCATTCGGAAAGATTTCACAGTGCGCATGCCCATTCTAAATATCATGGCTATCGGAAGTTCTCGTATGTTTTTGTTCTGAATCTTGTCCGTTTTCAGTACGTAGAAAAATTCCAAAACGCTTAGACTCTTTATTATCACACCATAGTTAACGACTAGTTTCTAATTTTCCCTTGACTTTGGGATCAAAAGCACCGGATTCGAGAAAAAACATAAGCTTCTCCCCCTCACGCAAAATATTAATTCATCTGGAGTCTTTGATATACAATACCGCTCATAACATGTGTCCCAAAACGCGTCGGCGACGCGAAAGCGCGTCGGAAACGTCGTTTTCGTTCAGAGTGAACGATTTCGGAATCTGAGAACACCGTTCGATTCGTCTCTTCGCGCTGATTCCAAAAATGTATTCAGGTTGGAGAAAATACAAAATTTTGACCTAGTTATGACCTACTTTCTCAGAAAAAAGTCAAAATCTTTCAACGTAGATGTTTTCGAAATTTTAAAACGTCAGTGCATTCGTATTGTCATGCTGATTTCAAAAATGTAAGCATAGTCAAGATCAGTCCGATTCTTGACCTACTTTAAATTTTTTTTTCAGTTTAAATGAATTCAAACTCTTTCAAAGCGGTTATTTTGAAAATATGATAGCACCATTCGATTCGCAGCGTCATTCCGATTCGAACAGTGTGTTAAAATGCGGAATAAACTTAAAATCAAGCCTTATTATCGTCTATTTACGACTGAACTTTCTGATGACCTCGCTAATTACCTTCTGAATTGGCGCTGCCTACAATATTGGGCAACTCTGCTGGAGACAACCGTGACATTTCGCACCCTTACCTGTAGTCATTAATAACATATGCATTTGACACAGTTTCGAATGCATTTCAAAACTTCGAAGAGTGTTTTTATCTTCTGCTTTTCATGATGACTCCGTTGACAGCGGACTCAAGTGTTTAAAATTGCACAAATCGACTAAAGATATCGAGAAGAACACAATTCTCCATTTTTCTTGTTTCAGGGACAGTTTCGTCATTTTTCAGTTGCAGAAGTACCTAAGGCGATCAATAAACGGGTGAGTCTCCGCTAATTGTGCAGTCATCGACTAGCGGTGTACTGTAAGGCGCTGCTCACGCACGCGAAATAAAAACGATTCAGACCGTAGCATTTCAAAAATCTGATTTGAAATCATATTCACCTCTGAAATTAGGAAATCCGATTTTTTCCAATTTCAAAAATTTTTACTTTATTTCAATTTTTCACAACTTCCCAATTATTTTAATTTTTGAGAAAATCTCTGATATCAACTAGTATTTATTCTTGGAATTACGAACTCCGATTTTTTTCCAGACTTCAAAATTTCCAACTTATTTCAAATTTCAAAATTTTTCAGTTCAATTCAATTTTTGAAAAAGTTTTGATTTGATATCGTATTTGCATCTGTAATTTAATTTTTTTAAGTCCAAAGAGGTTAACAGTTTTCTGCATCTGTTTATATTTTGCCCGCTGAGTGGGTCGGAACGTATATTCAATGATGATTCTTCCATATTTCAGTCTCATGTGGGCCCTCCAGTCGATAATGAGATGGTCAGTGGCGGCTGAGAAGGCCAGCCTGCGTTGGTAAATCGGCCGGAGTGTGAGGGGTGCAGGGTCACGCACAGGGCCAGCGTTGGCAAGGTTCCAAATCTGTAGACAAACTCTGATACAAACACCTCGACTTCTGAAATCTTGGAACTTCTTCATTTCTAGAAGCATTTGGAATCGATAAAAGAGTTTAATAAAATAATTGAAAGTTGGCACTCTATCTCGATTGATCGGTGCTGTGTGTGTGTGGCGATATGGCCCAGCTGAGAACGTGATCTGACGCGAGACGCTATAGCGGCCAAATCTCAATATTGCATTAAAAGTGTCTGATGTTGAAGGGAAATGTAAATACGGAGATTTCTTGCTCAATTCTTGAAAAATTAAATAAAATTTAAATGTTGAAAGAATTTGAATCAAAACAAGAATTCCCGAAGTTTCTATATACTCTTTTTTTTCTTAAATTTGAATTGTTTTTCGGATTTTTCAAAATTTAAAATAAATTGAAAATTTTCAAAAATTGAACAATTTGAAAATTTTCGAAATTTAAAATAAATTCGAAATTTTGTTTTGAAACTTGGCAAAAATCGAAATTATTAATTTCGAAAATGAATACGAGTTGAAATTATTTTTTCAGAAATTGAAATAAATTGGAAGTTTTGAAAAATCGAAATATACTGGAAATTTTTAAAGTTTGAAAAAAAATCGGAACTCCTAATTTCAGAAGTAAATACGATTTTGAATCAAAACTTTTTTAAAAATTGAAATAAACTTAAAATTTTTGAATTTTGAAATAAATTAGAAATTTAGAAACTAAATACGCATCGAAATCATTTTTTTCAAAAGTTAAAACAAATTGGAAGTTTTGAAAAATCGAAATATACTGGAAATTTTTAAAGGTTGAAAAAAAATCGGAATTCCTAATTTCAGAAGTAAATACGATTTTGAATCAAAACTTTTTTAAAAATTGAAATAAACTGAAAATTTTTGAATTTTGAAATAAATTAGAAATTTTGAAACTAAATACGTGTTGAAATCAATTTTTTCAAAGATTAAAATAAATGGAAAGTTTCGAAAATTAAAATAAACAGCAAATTCTTAGTTGAAAAAAAAAGGATTTCCTGATTACAGATGCAAATACGATATCAAATCAAAACTTTTTCAAAAATTGAATTGAACTGAAAAATTTTGAAATTTGAAATAAGTTGGAAATTTTGAAGTCTGGAAAAAAATCGGAGTTCGTAATTCCAAGAATAAATACTAGTTGATATCAGAGATTTTCTCAAAAATTAAAATAATTGGGAAGTTGTGAAAAATTGAAATAAAGTAAAAATTTTTGAAATTCGAAAAAAAAATCGGATTTCCTAATTTCAGGGGTGAATACGATTTCAAATCAGATTTTCGAAATGCTACGGTCAAAATCGTTTTTATTTCGCGTGCGTGAGCAGCGCCTTACAGTACACCGTTAGTCGATGACTGCACAATTAGCGGAGACTCACCCGTTTATTGGTCGCCTTAGGTACTTCAGCAACTGAAAAATGACGAAACTGTCCCTCAAACAAGAAAAAATGGAGAACTGTGTTCTTCTCGATATCTTTAGTCGATTTGTGCAATTTTTTAAACACTTGAGTCCGCTGTCAACGGAGTCATCATGAAAAGCAGAAGATAAAAACACTCTTCGAGAAGTTTTGAAATGCATTCGAAACTGTGTCAAATGCATATGTTATTAATGACTACAGGTAAGGGTGCGAAATGTCACGGTTGTCTCCAGCAGAGTTGCCCAATATTGTAGGCAGCGCCAATTCAGAAGGTAATTAGCGAGGTCATCAGAAAGTTCAGTCGTAAATAGACGATAATAAGGCTTGATTTTAAGTTTATTCCGCATTTTAACACACTGTTCGAATCGGAATGACGCTGCGAATCGAATGGTGCTATCATATTTTCAAAATAACCGCTTTGAAAGAGTTTGAATTCATTTAAACTGAAAAAAAAATTTAAAGTAGGTCAAGAATCGGACTGATCTTGACTATGCTTACATTTTTGAAATCAGCATGACAATACGAATGCACTGACGTTTTAAAATTTCGAAAACATCTACGTTGAAAGATTTTGACTTTTTTCTGAGAAAGTAGGTCATAACTAGGTCAAAACTTTGTATTTTCTCCAACCTGAATACATTTTTGGAATCAGCGCGACGAGAAGAATCGAACGGTGTTCTCAGATTCCGAAATCGTTCACTCTGAACGAAAACGACGTTTCCGACGCGCTTTCGCGTCGCCGACGCGTTTTGGGACACATGTTATGAGCGGTATTGTAGATAGGTGCAGGTATACCACAAGGAAATGGAAGAAACACAAAAAACATAAACCAGGAAAAAATTACCAGCTATTACATATCGACTTATAACAAACTTGGAGCCTAGCCAGCCATGGCTACAGTATGCTTAGTTAAGGTACGCAACCACACCACCGCCTTTTCACGTTGTCGTGGATTGTACATATGCCCACCTGAGATTTAATAAAACCCTGAGACACTGAGAAAATTGCACCTGAGTGCAATTTTCGGAAGAGACTGTGCCTGAGTACAAGTGTCGATCTACACTCAACCGCAACAATTTTATCTCCACCGTATTTATGAAGGAACATATGCCTGTGTTTGCAAATGAAACCTGCTCTAGTGAGAAAATGCCACTTTGAAGCCATGTATCCGAACGTGGATGACTTATCATGTTGGACACCCCCCCCACCACACATTTATCTAAGTAGTCGACTCATGCCTAGTGGAAGGCTTCTTATTTTGTGTGACTTGCTTTGGGCCCATACGTAGAGTCCACAGAAGGACCTTTTTGTTGTGTAGGAGAAGGCTCACAAGAGTACGAGAAAGAGAGTCAAACCATGAAAAATTTATGGCTTAGTTGTATGGCAGATGAGATTGATACATTCCTGACAATGGAGCACCAGTCGCATTTTTTTCTAATAATATGCCTGACTGATGTGAGGGAAAAAACTCGTTATATATCTTGATCGCACACTGTAGAGGGAGAAAGTACGAAATCAAACCCACATGTTTGAAAAGAAGATAAGTGGCCATAAGGGTAGCATCGCAGATGGCGATGCACATAAGAAATAAATTGAAGGGTGATCTCCTCATCACCGGCCTGAAAATTGATTTTCATTGTTAAATTTTATACAGTGCTGGATTTTCTCAACAAACGATTTTTCCAAGCCTAACGACCTATTGGAAAGGAACACAGAACTTTTCCCACAACCTCCGCAATCCCACAACCCGTTGGATCCTCCACAGCGGGTAATCATCCACCCCCCTTGCCTCCCTCACACTCCCACTATATTTCTTAGTACGATCTCGTTCTTACCGTAGCAGAACGACGACAATGGCGATGTTAGCGAACACTCCGACGACGCATAGAAACACGTACAGATAAGAGTGGATCTGCGAGAAGATGTTCGTGAACGGAGCGAGAATCTGAAATCATCGTGTTTGAGTTCGTTCCTGATTTTTCCCATTTCGCTGATGCTAAACCGAAGAAAAGCTGGCAAATAAAGTGCTTATAAAATTTTGGGCTGAGTTACTCCAATGGAAACGAACTACCTTTCTCAATTAATTGTTTGTTAACAATTAGAAAATCAATACTGATTCATCATCTAAATGGAGCGCAAGGGAAAGGATCGCTTCTGCAATTTGACTTAGACCAGAAGAGGGAGAGTCATATGTAGGTTGTTCGGAAAGAAATGCACGTTGAATGTTTCCATTTATTTCTCTCCTACTATAAAAGATTTTTTGAACAGCTTTGTCTATAAGAAAAAGATTTTTATTGTGCATCTTTTGATATATTTTTGTCTATGTCTACTTTGTTTTTTCAAAGAAAAAAAGTTTAGGAAATGTTTGACCAAAAATTCCGAATGCGAGCTTGCATGTGGTACGACTTCAAGCAAGTCAAATCTGCTGCTGGATCTCATCGTGCCCTATCTGAGGTACTCGGCGAAGAAGCCCTGTCAGAAAGCCAGTGTCGACGATGGTTCCAGCGATTCAAAAACGGTAATGAAAGCTTGGATGACGAAGAACATGGAAGTCGGCCTCAAGTCGTCGACAACCAAGTGTTGAAGTCCGCCATTGAATTGGATAAACGCCAAACCACTCAAGCAAGAGCTGGCAACACATTTTGGCTGCTCAAACTCTACCATCGATGAACATTTGCTGGCAATCGGCAACACGAACAGGGGCGGAAAATGGGTGCCGCACCAGCTGAGCGACGCAAACAAGGCTACACGAGTGGCAATGGCCGGAATTCTTCTTCTTCGCTCCAAGAACAGCGGTTTCTTCGACTGTATTGTTACATCAGATAAGAAGTGGATCTGCTTCGACAACGCAACGCGAAAAAGACAGTGGTTAGACGCCGTATACAAGGCAAAAAGGTGATGCTCTGTGTTTGGTGGAACAGCAAAGGTTTGGTGCACTCTGAAGTCCTGGATTCGGATCAAACAGTTACGGCGGACATCTACAAAGATCAATTGAACCGCGTGGATCAAGCACTGCTTCGTCGAGGTGTCGAAACGACATCGACAAAATTCCTCCACGACAACGCTCGCCCGCATGTCGCAAAAATCACTTTGGAAAAAATTGAGGAATTGGGCTGGGGAGTCCTGCCTCATCCGCCATACATCCCAGACCTGGCACCATCCGATTACCATCTGTTCCGGTCGATGCACTCCCTGGCCGAGAGAAAGTTCAAAACCGTTGAGAAGTCCAACTCTGGCTGTCCAACTACAATAATGCCGCTATCCCAGGAAAAAAATGGGCGAAATGGGCAAAGTGGGCAACTAAAGCGTCTATCGACCCCAACACGCCTCAAAGTGGACCGTTTTCGATTTCGAAAGGACCAAAATGTTCACCGTGCAACAATCTATCTAACTATATGAAACAAATTGGAATCCACTTATGAAAACACTTTTTTTAAGATGAAGTTAGTTATGAATTAGATAATGCTATCACAAGATAACGAGCTCATTCGGTCAAAAACAACCGAACGCGATCTCTATCATGGCCAACATAGAAATGTTATCCGCCTTGGAAAATTATGTTGCTCTCAAATTTCGCAAAATATTTTCACACGATCGACTAGATCACGATGTACATTTCGGCGTTTTCCAAATTGAAAACGGAGCACCTTGAGGCGAGTTGTGGTCGAAAGACGCTTTAGTTGCCCACTTTGCTCATTTCGCCCATTTTTTCCCTTGGATAGCGGTGGTGTTGAACTTTGAGTCGCAGCCGGCCGAGTTCTTCGAAAGAGGAATTCATTCTTTGCGTGAACGTTAGCAGCAAGTTATTGATAGTAGTGGAGATTATCTTTTGAATTAATCTTGTTTAATTTCGTTTTTATAATAAAAAATTTTTTAACGCAAACGAGCATTTCTTTCCGAACAACCTACTATTTGTAACGATTATGTTTAAGTTCTTTCATACATAATGTAAGAGCTCGAATCCGTCCAGTCCAGACTGTTGGAATGACACTTCTTCGCTTTGCAGAATCCTTGCGTTCCACCCAGAAAGTTTCATGTGCATCAGCGAAAGCGCGATAAAGTCTTTTCGGCAGTTCTAGTCTAGGAATTGGACAAGGCAGGGACGGTAGATCGAAACCCCATTGGCCTGTGGTGCAGCGATAGCCGCACGGCCAGCCGCGAATAGTCGCGTCCAGTGCATTCGCTAGACTAGAAATGACGGAAGAACTTTACATAAAGCCTGTCCAAACGCGACCGGCGGTCGTGTCGAGCGACCGCCGCATAGGCATTTTTTCGAACGAACTTCTCCACGGCTGCAGACAGCTGATTGGAATATCATTCATTGTTCATCCAATATTCCAGCTGTTTGATTTACGAAACTGAAAAATGTCTTTGCAATGGTCGCTGGACACGCACGTCAATCGCATCGGTGGACAGTCTTATTCGAACCGACTCTACTTCCCCATCGCAACAGACATCTTGCGAATTTCTCGAAAAGCGAGGCAGACTTTTCACGAGTTTGTGCGTAGCCTCTCTGGAGCAATACACATCCTCATTGGTGCCCCACACACTCCTTTTGGTGCAAATTCTCGAACATATGGTGTGTTATTCCATGACAGCGGTATAAGTCTTTATCCTGTATGGTTTTCGTATTCGATTTAGTCTGACGCGTGGACCAGGCGGCTGGCCGTGCGGTGTCGGCGGCATCACTGGCCAACGGGGTTTCGATTCGCGCGCGGCGATCGATCGCAGATCCGTCCATTCATCAGACTACAATTGTTAATGGAACTCTACATCACCATGACAGATACACAAACCTCATTATTCAAAGTGTCAGAAAGGAGACAATCTGGGTGATCCGTGTTTATAATATGTATTTTTGCATATCTGTAGATTCTTGAACACTGCACGTCAACATTTCCTCTCTACGGCCCACGTATGACTTATAGATGCATTAATAACTAAAGGGATCGCTAAATGGTAAGTTAGATATGTATGAAACATGTCACTCGGAGACCGCCTCTGTTCTGAAAAAAAAACGCTGCGATGCTCCTGATATTGGCACACGGTTTCCTTCCGGAAGGAGTGCGGGGAAATTTGGATATCGGAATTACGAGTAATCAATCATCGAATAGCTTTCCACTCCGAGGATTATACCATTCGCAGAAGGTACTCAAGATGTACTTTGGAGATTCTTCGTCTCAGCCTACACATTCATCATTTTTCTGCCACACAACAACGTCTCTAGCGAGGAACCATTGGATGTCCCCAAGGCTACACGAATATGTCAACAAAGTCCGAGTCACGTTTCGGCGTATTGAAGAGGTGGCAGTGAATAGAAATCATTGATGAAGAGAATTCCGACATTTTCAACAATATGAAAAGATCTGTGTCACTTTTCGAAGCTAATTATACGGCAACAAACAATGTTATGTTGAAATAACCGATAGCCGCCCATGGTAAAACGCACGGACACCACGCTATTGTATGGCCGCATCATTAAATCTAGCCCAGTGGATGAACCTAACCGCGAAAAAAATGTCCTCTAGATAAAGGCTAATTACAATTATGCCGAGAGTTGATCTTCGAAGTTTTTCATGCTTTTTTCTATTGCAGTCCGAGCAAAACTCCGAAACGTACATGCCTCACGTCCCAAGTTTTGGCCCCATAAAAGTTTTAATATTCTCTCGACTTTCGCTTCATTCCTTTCCCTTAGGCATGATTTTTTCGAGGCCATTCTAAGCTGATTAAGCGGGGACACACGTGCGAAGAGCGTTCAACACCGCCACGGGCAAACAATATTACCTCAATTGCTTATAGACGCTCAATGCACTCGTTAAGACCTTGAAGGAGTTCCCTCCCCTCCTAAGGAGCCATGCACCTACATACGATCGAGGAGGAGCAAAGGTTTTTGGTTCGTTGGAAGGATCCAATTGAAGTCGTCAAAACGTTTATGAACGATAGCGAGTCATCAACGATCCTCTTATAATGGTTATGCATTGATGGCCACAGCCGTCTCTAAACACAAAAACAACATCTCTGCATTTTCAGATCTTCACCAAAATGCAAAATATCAGCAGGATCGCGAGCTATGGCCACCTCTCACGTCATGAGTCGAGAGATTCACACTTTTTCAACGGGAAAACAACAGTTATCCTGTACTTCAAAGAGACTGAAGTGTGCTCAACTGTAGAATTGATTTTATTCTAATGTCAAGTTCATGGAAACACTCGTTAAGCACGTTGAATCGAACGTACATAAGGCGTTAGGAGTCGAGAACTAGAAGGCTCGTACTCTCTATAATAAATGAGCCAAATATGTATGGAAAATTTTTAAACTAGCTTTTCTGTTTCTGGCTCATGGACGTTGACCACTTTTTGAGTAGGCAGGGCAAAATCCTTCAGACTATCGACGATCAGTTCACAATTTCTTCGAAAAAACCCTGATACCCCACACTGATGCTTTGTATTCCCTTTTTGTTTTTGTTTTTTTTTTATTTGAAAACATTCCCTCTCTTCTATGCCCCTATGATGAAACTTTTCTTGGCCGCAGGGTGCTGCTATGTCCTCCTTCTCAAACTGTTGTTCGGACGAATGCAATAATGGATCTCAACATGTGGAAAGTATAGCTGAATGGCCAGACATTGTCAACTGGAAGATCGGCGCGGGGATTCCGGTGACAAAAAAAATCCCAGAGGGCCTGCACTTTTTCGGATGACAAATCGCTGGCACGTCTTTGGAAGACGGATAGTGCCACTGAAACACAAGTATTCAAAAGTAGACCTGGTGACCTTATCTCCATTTCTTGGAGAGAACAAGAGTGAATGTAGTGGGCGGAAAGCGCCCCAGCGACTATTTAATCGTGCGGAATGACGTCGCCGATAAGCTGTTCAGAGCAACTCTCAAGAATTTTGCAAAGTTCTCGGAATAGGTCGCACACGAATCGTATGTCTCTTATGCACAGAGCCTGGGCATATTAGTTAGCAGAATGGCGAGAAAGGACACTTTTCCGTGGACTGCAACCTTCTGTAGTTTTCAAAAACATTTCTCCTTCTTCTTCTTCAGCGTTTGTCCCGCTCCATAGCAGGGTCCGCCAATCTGGTTCGTTGGCGCCATTTAGCTCGATCGTGCGCCTGATCGGGGTGTACACCAGCAACTTTCATGTCAGAGTGCAGCGGGTCGAACCAACGCTGCTTCGGACGGCCTTTGGGCCGTTTTCCTGGAACATCGAGATTCATAGCAACGCGACAAACGGAATCGCTGCTAGCTCGAAGAGTATGGCCATACCATCTGTACCAGGTTTTCATAAACATTTGATTATTGGAAACCAGGGGAAGAGGCGACTGCGATGTAGCACTCAATTATCGGAATTTGTTGAGCAGAGTCTGCTCCCCCCTTGGTGGAACGAGTGCCCAGATTTTCCACAAATGTTGCCATGAAGGATAGGGTGATGGGTCACCCAGCTGATTTCGTTTCTAGCGTTTCTAAGATTCACGATAGAATGCAGGTACATCACATGGAGCTATTGTGGTTTTCTCAGACAAACTGAACAAAATAAGTTCTTAGGTGACTTTCAGATAGGATATAAGGGTTTCACGACCAAAAATGTGCTCGAGCATGACTCACTGCTGTCAAATCAGGCGACAAGCGGGATCATCTTCTTCTTCCTCAGCGTTTGTCACCCTTCGACACAGTTTTTCCTTGGTCAGGATGCGCTTCGGCATTCTCCATATCGGTGCACAAGGTATTCAGCTAAAGCTGTCTCGGCCGCTCAATGAGTCTCTTTCCAGGCACGTAGAGATCTAGGTCAGCTTTCCACCGCTTAGAACATGCTCATACCACCGTGACCGAGCTCCCGGAGTTATTTAGCAATCGCACCAACAGCGAAACGCTATCGAATATTTTTGTTTGTGAGTTGGTCCAAGCGGGTAACACCAGCTGTCCAACGTAGCGATTTCATCTCCATTACGCCGAGTCTACGCTCTGCCTGCTTGCAAGTAGCATTCTGCAGCTTGCAACGCAAAAGCCCGGACAAGAGCCCGGAAAAAAATTCGATCTTGGGCGATTGAGCATCCTCCTGTCGCATAGCACTTCAGCCAACCGACCTCTGCAGTGGGATGGGGATTCGTAATGACTGACATGGGAAAGGCTGGTTGTAAAGGGCGGAACTATTTCACACAATCTACTGAAACCGGAACGCTGAAGAAGGTGGCGCGTTCGGGATATTGATCGAACCCACAGCGCGGGAGCAGTTCGACTGGCACACGTGACGCGCGCGGCGGAAAACCGCTGCGCGCAGGTGTTCGTTAAGGCGCGTTAACCGAGCGCCAAAAATTTTTCTTGTTAGAGGCCCCACGGTTAACGCGCCCCAACGACGACATGCACGCAGCGGTTTTCCGCCGCGCGCAACACGTGTGCCAGCCGAACTGCTCCAGCGCTGTGGACTCTATCAACATCCCGGCGCGTTCCCTCCAAAATGAAAGCGAGCCAGCATGTGGGAGGGGCGAAATGCTTCCCAACCCCAATGCCGGCGTCGAATCGGGTCAAATTGGAGTGAGAGAAGTATGTTCGTGGAAAAGTGTTACCCACATTCACCCAACACAAATATCCTATTGTTAGAGGAAAATGGAAGGTCTCAGCTTTCTTACAATAAGGCCTTGTCTTGATAGAGTTTTAGAACCCACGCATCATTGGTACATTTCTCTGAGCCTGAGGATTCTTTTGCAAGTCGGCAACAATTGGTTCATTGCTAATTACTCAATGAGCGTTCATGTTAAAGGCACAGTACACCCTCAGACATGAATTTTGTGATTCTTAATTGATTGTGTTGTAGACCCCTCCTGTATAACACTTGCCAAGTGCGAGATCTCAATTCCTCCAAATAAGAGAGATAAAAGCGACCGCCATAGGCCCGACCTCCTTCACTCACCACGACAGACCCGACCCCTTCCTGATTTTCGACCTCGATATTGGCTGGATGGATGGATGAATTTGAACCGAGTCTACGTTCTTGAGTTCATTACTGGCCCTTCTCATAATCCTGGCTCGCTCTCGTGCAACGATTGCGAATGAAAGGAAATACAGGCCTAAGACACTAATTTTTCGCCCTCAAATAACAGGCTTTTCTGAGGAGCCATAACTCCTTTCGTAGGTTGTCTTGGACGATTCCAAAGATACCGCTGTGATCAGCGTGTGACCGTCCCCAATATAAGCATAAAAACTGAAAAACAATTTTCTGGGTGTACCGTGCCTTTTAGGTTCAATGAAAACTGGAAGCGCTTTGAGTTTAGAAAAGAATTAGTGCATTATATTAAAGATTTGAAATCGAAAACTAGAAAGATTCCCACACAGAAGTAGGTAATCCCTCGAAAACGGAAGAATAACAAAGTGATTTTTCAACGACACTTGTTGGAGCCTCGTGAGCGAAAACAGCAATTACGCATCTAGAGTCGATTCTTTCCTCGAAATACCTCTCAAACCCAGAAGAAACTTTTGTTTTTAACTGCTCGTACCCGTCTATCATTGAAGTGATGAAATTTGTCCTAGCAAGAAAAAACGAATAAACGATAGCACAGACAAAACGAAAGGTCAATCCGGAAGTCGGTCAAGCATCGCCTTCTTACAATTTGTTCACCTAACAAGATCTTGTTTCGAATTCGCTTAGCCAGTTTGGACATTCTTTTCACTAAAATTGTTGGAAAACGGTCATCAAAAATGTTAAGGTTAGAAAAAGAAGCATAGGCCGAGAAGAAGTCGTAGCCTGTCTCGGGATGGATTTCTGCCTTGGGTTCGAGCAATCATGATCACATAGGCCTCCAGTGTGGGATTATATCTCTTGTTCAAACCCTTAGACTAATCTGAGAAGAAAACCCACACAGATCCATGGTGAGCTCCTGTGAAAGGAGGATTAGGGATTGAAACAAGCACGGCTGATCGCGTGACTGACGGATTTCCGCTTTCCCAGCCCTATCAGCTCTGCTCGGATCTCACCATCGGCTAGCTGGCGCGCCAGACGCGTGGGACATCCCAATGAGAACTTCATCGGGCGATCAGGGGGAGAATCGCAAACGAATGTGAAAAATATCCGAGCAGGAGACCATTAATCGCATTGATGAATATTTTATGCCGGCCAATGGCCACTGACCGATGCGCTCCTTGTCAGTCTCAGATTGGGCTGACTGGATTGTTACAAATCTTTCGAAGAGTTCACTCCAAATGGAAGAATCTGAATACTCATATCAATCCTGCTGGTTGAAGATGACCAATTAGAGCATTTGTGGGTTGTTTCAGCGGTCCATGGTACAGTTTACCGCAATGTTAAAAGGACATGGTGCGGTTGCGGTCACACACTAAAACTACGGTGGAAGACGACAGATTTCATTATCGATCGACAGCACAGCTGATTTTCTGGGTGAGTTACGGTTTTTCAATTTTTTTCTTGTTTGCTTCGGCATTATTTTTGTTTCTGACTCCTATACATTATATTACAATTAGGGGCTTTTCTCAGTGGGGGGAATTTCCCGTTTTTTTTCGATTTCAAAACAGATTTTTGAAAGAAAACACTTTGAAGCCCGAACGCACGGCTAATTTCCCTGAAGCACTTAGAATAGCCCCTATTCGCAATATTTAAACAGTCAGAAACAAAAAAAACTGCCGAAAAAAACATGGCAAAGAAAGAAAAACCGTGACTCGCTCAGAAAATTAGCTGTGCTGTCGATCAGGTAATGAAATTCGGCGTCTTCTACCGTAGTTCAAGTGTGTGACCGCAACCGCACCATGTCCTTCTGACATTGCGGTAAACTGTACCGTCATTCCGGCACATAAACCGTCTGAGTCCGTCTGGTTCCGTCTGACTCCCCCCCCCCAGTCGACAAATAATCATAATATGTAAGGTCTCTCCGGACGAGACTGTCCGCCCACGCGGTCGGCTTGCGTGTCGGGGGACCGTCACAAAAGTATTTATCCGTACAACCTTCCCCACAGCTGCAGACAGCTGATTGGGATGTCACTCACTATTCTTCTTACATCCTGGCTAATTGATTCAGACGTTCAGAAAATGCCTTCGCGACGGCCGCTTGACACGCACGCCGACCGCGTGGACAGACACTCTCATTCGGACCAACTTTAAAAACGTGTAAACTTCTTGAGCCCGGATTCGCTTGTAGAAGACAAACTTTGACCGGGTGTAATGCAAAAAAAGGCAGACGGACTATTCAGGCGCATTTGAAAACCATGGTGAGCCTAACTCTAGAACAGCAGCCAGCTTTTCCATGCGGTTTGTGATTGTTCGTCGTTCCTTGTACACCATAGCCCAATATAGATGTTTCAATCTTTCCTTGGCATCCCCGCACCTCGCTGGGAGTTAAAAGTTGTGCAGGGAAATAACCAATCATAGGACGACGTCGATAAGACCTTGGTCAGCAGCGGATGCGCGAACCAACACGCAACTTTTCAGGCGCCCGTCAAGCTTGGTCGAGAAAAAGACTGAGTCCAACTAAGTCCGGGGCGGAAAAACCTACCTTGGATGCTTTTTTCCTGCCCGTGTGCGCAAGTGGAAAATCAGCATCGACTGGGTGGACTGCGGACACAAGCAGGCGGCCGCAGATGGATTCCTTAGGTAGAGTTACTGCACCCGTCTGTCATTGTTTCGGTGCGTATCGACTGGGTGGGACTCAGTCGATCGACCAACTCTGAGCCTCAACTGTTGCAAATCATGACGACAAGATTAGTGAATGCTACGATGAAATCGACAAAGCAACCTTCTGGAGCAACCCTTTCTCTTCGCTTTCGAAGCATCCGTGAGTGTAACTCTTTCACCTTTCTGTGAGCCTCCTCCTTCAAATGATTTTTTGGCGAAATGCCCTTTTTTTAGCCACAAATCTACCCTTACCTCAATGTCATCATAGCTCCCACGATTTTCAGTCCTGTCAAGCAATTCATAGCAGTAATAACGAGATTTCTGGGTTAGTTGGACGTCAAGAAATATCGACAGGGAATCGTCACGATATAGCTCAGTTGTTTAGTCACGTTTTTCGAGAAGAGGTCAGTTCCCCGGGCAATCTCAGAAAACCACGGACAGTGGCGCAAAGGCAGTGCTCACGATAACCTTCAATTTTGAGATTATTCGCTGTTTCGATCAAGTGGTCCCCGGGTAGTACTAAAATGACGTAAAAATTGAGAAAAACGCGCCAGAAGTACACGAAATCCTTGAAGACAGCGTTTACGATGATCATCATCGGTGACTTTCCGCAGTGAAATGATAGGCGAGAAAGACTCTAGGCTCGCAGTGCCGAAAGAACGGTACAAAACGAGCCAGGAGTGACAAAATAACGGCTGCGAACAAGCGTTTTGGTGTACCAGAACCGCCCCAAGCTCCAGATCCTCCCCTTCGATATGAACAAATGAAGACTCATACTACAGGAAAGATCAAGTCAAGGAAGTGCTGATAAGTGAGCTGATCGCTTGATTGCATTGAATGCTATCATCCTTCATAGCGGTCAATTTCTCCACGCTCAAAAATCAACGTACCCTCTATAAAACGTCGTAATTCACATCACTCGAGGCACGAGCGGCGCGCGCGGCGCCTGGGCCTCCGTCTGCCCTCCGCTCTCTCACTGTCTCTAACCTCCGCTCCACACCAGCACGCTTAGGAACCATATGAAATTCGCCGTTTTATAGCCTGTAAACAAGGTAGGACCTATCTTGGCTCAAAAACGCGACTTTCGCGTCCTTTTCAAGCGTGCTTCGCTATATAGGGCACCAGACCTTCTGTTAACCGTGGAGATATTGGAAGTGAAATTTATCGTGAACACTGTCTTTAAGTATCACCCCGCCTCTCAAAGGCACAGTCCAACCTCAGAGGTTATTTTTGATATTATGGTCGGGTCGCCGCCTATAGCAACCCTGCCAAGCGCGAAATCTCAATTCGCTCAAATAAGCGAGGAAAAAGTCGGCCAAGTCCCCTTGAAAGAAAAAATGGGTAACGCCCACTGACAGGTTTCTGACCTCAATAGGGAAGAGACGCGCGAATGATTTTAATCAAAACCTATGTTCTTCGATTTGTTTTTGGTCTTGCTTTGAATTGTGGCCTGCGTCAGAACGATGGCTGCGAATAACTAGAAAATACAGGCTCGAGACAACTCGTCCGCGAACTTCTAGCCGTTCAAAATTGAAATTTTTGAGGAGCCGTAACCCCTTTCGTAGTGAGTTCTGAGCGATTCTGGAGACACAATGGCGATCAGCGTAAAATTTTTTCAAAGATAGGCAGAAAAACGAAAAATCGATTCTGAGGTTGGACTGTGCCTTTAAGTATCACAGGAAGTGTTTGTTGTGACATTAAATCATCTTTGTGAGCAACATCGAAAGCTCTTTCGCCATTTGTAGTCTAGCGAGTGGACAAGGAGCGACCATTTGCGGCTGGCCGTGAGGCGATCACGGTACAGTCGGCAAGCAGGGTTCCGGTCGCGAGCGACGCTCTACCTCGTCCATTCGCTAGACTAGAACTGGCGAAAAGAAATCGTCTTTATTGAAGTAATAACCACCGCAGACAAGCAAACACACCTTGTTGGAAGACAATTGATCAAACCGGCTCGATAGTCAACATAAATACGTTACTCAGGAAAACTTTCCATGACCCAAGAAGAGACGGGAAACGGAACTGGCAAGGCGAAGCAACTCTACTAACCCTACCGATCCCAAAACACTCAATGACGCTAACCTCTAAGAATCGAACTGTTTGAAAGATTTCGAGTCCAATTGTGCAGTGGAAAGAGAGGACCCGAATGTTATTCCATATTAGATTCGTGATCAAAGACCAAGCTCTGGTGAAACCCCTATACAAGTGTACTAATGACGGCTTTGATGTTTTCCTTGGCGCCCTATCTCTCATCCATAAGCGATCGTTGAGCGTATTCGGACCAGGACGAATTAGATTTGGGAAGTGTCGAGGTAACGGAAACATCCAATTTGCCTGTGACAAACTTTTTTCGATACGAAGCCCACTCACCCCGCAGCACCGTAACTGGGAATTGGCTAAGTACAGAAAAAGTCGCGGCTTCATCGAGTTTCTCTGGTGTTCGGCGTAAGTGAATTGCCCGCAATTCGCTTCATGCCAATGTAATTCACCCTCCTTTAACAAGATCAGCTGCCGGAGTTTTGTAACGCACTGAAACTGGGAACGTACCGCCAATTTCTTTGTCACGAGTGCTTTGTTCATTGTGAAGATACGGCAAATTATTCCCAATAGATAAGCGCAGCTTCGTTCCCAGCACAAACGACCTCATGGCGCTTTAGAGGCAAAGAACAAAACGCTTACTAGACAGAATTTGAAAACATTTACCTGCTCCCCGAGGAGGAAAGCAAAGCATGAAAAACCCTATAATTCAAAAAACTTCTTGTTTTCACCAGAAAAGTGTCGTCCTTCCACCTACTAGTGAATTACTGATTGAATAACCTAAACACGCGTGATTTTAAATGAGCACTGGGAATACTGCTTTTAGATTTAGTCACCTATATTCGCTGAATTATCAGAAAAAAAAACTATTGGAAGTGCACTATGAGACATTAAATAGCTAGCAATAGGGCTCGAGTTGACGAAAACACAGTTAGTCTGGTCAGACGCCACCCAACACTCCTTCTCAAAAATGATATGGCTAAAATTCCCATCGTCCTCGTACTTGAATCCCTTCGCTTTCCATAAAACTGTTTTTAGCTAGCAATCACTTTGAAGAAAAGCATTTCCAGCGACGCAAATTCTTTTAAACTCAAAGTAAAGTCAAGTGACATGAATTGAACAATTCGGGTGAGCTTTTCAAATACTACAATTTTTAGACCATTGAATTTTTAGGACATTCTTGCTTTTTCTATAATACCGGTCCTCTTTCGCGTCTAGGACAAAAAAGACGCAAGAACTCGCTTTTGTGCCCTTTTGTCATAACTCTGTTTAAAATGGTCCATTTTAGAATCTAAATAGATAATTGGAACCAGCACCGAGAGCTTTTTTCGAAAGGTCACATGTCTTCCTCTGCAACAAAGCGTATACATAGACGTTACATAGTCTGTGCGTTTCGCGCACTCGTGACATCGAGTGCGCGGAACTCAAGGGCGAAGCTGGTGCAGGAACAGCTGAATGTGTCTATATAGACTGCTTACAGGTCTCAAATAGGTGCGTCAAACGGAACGATATGCGAATGTGTATGTGACACTGGGAGCCCAATATAAAGCGCTGCTTTGGCAGCACCTTCTCCCATTGTGCTGAGAATCCTCGAGTTTTATTCTTGTATGTAGCTCTCAAAAGCCACCAAATGGTTGCATGAGCTGAGCCGCTTGCTCAAACAGACCATCAACACGCAGCTGTTTGCCGACTTTTGTAACTTTAGGTTCATATATTTTAGAAAATAATTTATCCCTATTGCAATGAATTCCTATCTATCATCAAGTAGTCGTCTTTGCCTTGTTTAAGAAAAAAATATATGCTAGAGTCGCGGTCTGAGAAAAAGTCACGCAAATCCGTTTTGAATCTCAAATGCTGCTCCAATTCGGCAGCGAAGGTCCTCCGAGGCAAATTTGCGCTAGAGAACAACTCATTTTCTTCAGAGTGCGATTTGCATAACGTAGCCCCACGATGTTCACGAATCTATTCTACGCGCACTACACTAGGTTTTTTTTTTCAGCCGGCAACTTGATAAATAAAGAAAAAACACAAAATGCGAATTGAATATGGGCTAACCTGTCTGTAGTGATCGCGAAGTTCTTCTAGTTCGCTGGTGTTCAGCGCCAGGCCCATACAACTCATTGTGCTGGATCCGTTTTCGTTTCGTACCGCTAACTATGGTGAATCAGGTAGGAGATAGCCAGGTTGAATAGAGGTGTTAGTAGTGTCGTGCAACCTCTTCCGATACGGTGACCACGCCTTTTTTCTGAAAAAAGACTGGATGAGGATGGGGAGCAGAGGGAGCAGAGCAGAGACTTGACGTCGCGAATGCAACTAATCCCAATAATGCGCTTTGTAGGCGAACGGAAAAAACTTGTTAGTAAACACAACGCATAGCTGGCTGGTGCTGGAAGCGCATGATAAGGAGTCGGACGAGTAGGCGGAGAGGATTCATCAGAAATAACCACATAGCACAGCAACAATGAGGAGGATGGCAAGGATCGTGTGAGAACCTAGGTTGAGTTACACTATATGAACACTTTATCAGAAATATGCATCCTGAGCATTGGAGAAAACTTGCAAGATTATTCCGAGATTGTAGACAACTCGGATTGGAAAAAGACCTTCATTTTCCAGACACTAAAGTGATTTTTCCAGTGGAAAGAGTGCAAACGTGTAAATGTGTGAAATCTTGAAACTGGAAGCGGAGGCGAACCCTTGAATGAGATGTTTTCTGGAGTAAGATCCTAGGATATAAAATCGTGCTTCCTAACTTCAAGGATCAGCATGAAAGTGAAAAAAACCTTCTCTATTCATTAGCGAGTCTGGGTCGCGAAAACATACGCAGGTCCATGGAGAACGTGCTTGCAAAATAACCTTTCGATGCTTCTGCGAAGGTACGCCAACGAAGTAGTGGATACACAGGAATTGTTTCAGAAAACAATGGAGAAAACTCAATGAAAATTGCCTGAAAATGGCCGAACTTTAGCCTACGTCTATTGGGTTTAGTGCAACAGACTTTGAAAAGTCGGGAATGGTTTCGGGCATTAGAATTAAAGGCAGTGGTCACGATGAAAAACGTTATCGAAAAAATTACAAAAATCAGCTTAGATCAAACACAGCTGAAAAACTATGAAGGTAGCGAGGTTGCAAAAGAGCTAGAAATAGAGATTCTAAGGCCCAAAAATGCCAGTTCGTGCACACGTGCACAGCGATGACGAAAAAGATCGCCGTCTCATGCCGAGCAGTCAAAAATCATCGACATTCAGAGGAAGAAATAAATGCTAATTTACCTGATAAATGCAGTTGAGCAATGAAAGAAAGCACTCCAGTCAATGTTTTTGATTAGATGTGTACATAGATCCGAAGGTTCATTGATTGAAATTCATTTTCAAGGCAGCTGATGTTCTTGATATAAGAGGTCATCGATGCCGATGGTGTGGAGTGGGCTCGTCCACCATCAAAAGACAAGAAAGTTCAGGCTTTAAATTTGGCCCAAAACAGCGGTTTTTTCGCGATTTTTTCTTATAGATCCTACTACTCGAGACCCAGAAAAGGGTTTAGAGGGAAAAAGACGACAAACATATTTGGACGCGACCACTGCCTTTAAAGGCAGCATACACGCTCGTAAACGTAATTGAGATAACTACGGAATTAGGATGGTATGGTACAGAATACAACGCCCACACATTTTGAAGCGTCGAAAACAGTCCACAAAGACGCTACATGACGGAGAAGTGGACCCCGCCCCTGTATCTGTCCGCCCCCTGTATTTGCGTTATCTTCCAGAACAGGGTTGCTGGGCCATTTCCACCGTTGACGACATCTGTGGGTGGTCTATTAGGTACAATAAGTAAACCACACACACCGACGACGGTGGGAATGGCCCAGAACCCCTGTTCTGAAGGAGGACGCAATTACAGGGGCGGGCAGATACAGGGGCGGGGTCAACTTCTCCGTCATGTAGCGTCATTGTGGGACGTTTTTGAAGCTTCAGAATGCGTGGGCGTTGTGATCGGTGTCAAACCATTCTAATTCCGTAGTTATCTCAATTACGTTTACGAGCGTGTACGCTGCCTTTCAGTCTTGTCCGCTTTATTTTGTCTTTTCTCAAAAAAAATCTTTGAAAACAAGAGGCCTGTAATGCGCATGTTTGTATGTTAAGAGGACCACTGATGTTCGCTTCATACTAATTTCAGACCATGGGATTCTTTTTTCATAACTCATACATATGTATACGCAACATGGATGTCGCAAACGTTGAATTTTTTCTTCACTCGATTGAAACATGGGAGAAGGACGCGCGGGTGATGTCTGTGGTGCGCACAACAGAGAGCGAGTAGAGCATTTTTGGCAGAGAAATAAAATCAAATATTTCTTGAGGGGCAATGCCTTCAACCAGGTTTCAGCACTGTTTCCAGCTATTATTCCCAGGCCCGTATATGAACATATAGAGGAAAATCCCAACGATTCTTCAAAAAACAGAAGCAGATAAGCAGCTATCTGGGTTTTGTAGATTCCACACGAATTTTTTTCGCACTACTCCTATCAAATTCCTTGATGCATATTCTCAATCGCGTTTCTGTCAATATCACCGCAGAAAATTCATTCGAACATACCTATGTCAGAAAAAGTTCGATCGATGACTACTTTCGAAGTTTGTATGCCTTCAAAGGTCCTGCAGTTCTGTTATTCAATTATCTCTTGAAGGTGGCTTCGTGCTAATAATGATTGCTGTCTGTTCAGTATAGAAAATGCCCCCTGTCCTTCTTATGGTGACAATTAAGGAAATTCGAAAACGTTTTCGCCGCAATCTTAAAGGCACTGTTCACAAAAACGTCCTTCGGTTTTTGATGAAAAACAAGTGTTGTAGTACTCAGAAGGAGGACAAAGCATAAAAACGGATCCTAACGCTTCCTCGGAAGCAGACAATAGCTTTGAGTTTAATCCACTCGTCAGAGTGGGCCTCCTTGAATCCAGCTGTTGTCATCAATGTCGACACAGCTCTATCAATGTTACGCTTTGACCGGCGACCAGCAGTGTTTTTTTTAAATAGACAGGTTTGCCAGCATTTTGCCTGGCGGAAATTTCTGAATGTTTTCTACAATCGTTTCACAAGTCCATTGTTTCCCGGAATCAAAGGCCACTGTTGACGATCGCAGGTCAAACCGTGGTAGTGGTCGGGTCGTGTCAGGGTGATGGCAACAACTGGACCTGAGGAGGCTGACCCTGACGAGTGGAGTAACCGTCAGAGTCGTTTTTTTTGCCTGATAAAGCGTTCCGATCTGTTTTTTCAACGCTGTTCTGCTTCTGAGGGCCACCACAATTGTTTTTCATTGAAAACTGTACCTCAAAGCTTTGGTGATCAGTGCCTTTGACTAACATCGTGGGGAACAGAAATGTTGCACTCAGAAGAAAGCTTTGTGCGATTATTTCATCATAGTTTCGTGATTGCGAGAATTCTCGAACTTCCCGGAATCTCGCAGAGTAATTGGCCACAGACATGTGACAAGGAACACTACATAGAATGATGAACAGAACTGGGAGCATCGTTTACAAGGAGCAAAAACGTTATAAACGAAAAGGGCTCTTCATTTTGCAAACAACCTATAAACTATAAAATAGCGCATATTCAGCGGAAACGGTTGAAGGCGGCTCCGCAATTTTTGACGGGCCTCACGGAACGAACATAAAGGTTTGGAAGCCCAATAGCTGCTTGGCGGGAGGAAATGGCTGACATATTTCTTAGCCCTTTCGCCCTCGAAACGACCACCAAAGTGAGAGGATAGCTCCGACCTGATGGATTGTCTACTGGCTTTTTTCCTCTAATCGGATTTAATGAAGCCGGATGGAAGTGACCGGGAATCAAGATCCTCGTACTTTAGTTTTCCTATATCGGTGTTTGGTAAAGATAACGATAATTGATGATAGAAAAACAACTCAACTCTTGGAATCAGCTAAAGCGTTGAACAGATTATCACAAGGAACCGAAACTTTGTTCACTGGCGAGACCATTGTACAGATTCATACACAGGTAGGTCCGATTCTACAACCTTGCCGAAACAGCAAAGCTCGAAGACCGTCTGGTAAGTATTCAACATTTTTGCGAACAGCCCATTCGAAATTGGTCAGATTACGACCATTTCCATTTGCCGACTGCAGTTTGCTGGTGTTTTGTTTAAAAAATTTGGGTTTTTTATCACAAGTCCTTTGCCACAATTTCAGCCCTTCCAGAGCATTCAGAAGAAAATAAGTGTGTAAAGAAACACTTCTTCGCCCCATTATTGTCTCGGGGGTCAGTTAGGAACGTTAACGAAAAAATAGTACATCAATAATTGGAACCTAAGCATAATAATTCGTTACTCATTAATGAGTGCAAGGCTGTTCGTAAATTCGCAAGTGTTTGTTTATCTGCTGTAACTTCCACTCGAATACTCTCGAAGCACTGAAATTACACAAAGTTCTTAGAAGCATATCAAATGTGAAAGATTCAAGAAATCATAAACCTACTTATTAGCATTATTGTGGCATGCGGAATAGTATTTTTCTCGAATGACTGTGGTGGAGAACTCACGTACGTATGTAAATCGTTTCAATGATCAGATTGTAATAGCGTGACTAATCAGAACAGAACGGAGAAATTATGTAGTGATAAATTGAGCGTAGAAGGAAATTACTCCTGGTAAAAGGTGATTTTCTTGGAATTAGAACTTCGAGGTCTACTAGCTGCCGTTGAAGAAGAAGTTTCTCTCTGAATCCAGCTTGAGCCGATTGCTGCAAGCTTTTTCTGTTTTTGGGATTTCACGGAAAGTCCCGATCAAGAACCTGCTTTTTCTGGACCGTAATTCTTTGGATGGAGAACCTAGCCCATATTCGCAGAGCACAAAAACTTCCGTTACTCCAAGTCTCGGAAATCAAAATTTTTTTGGAGGCTGTTATCGCTGTTAACGGTCGCTGTTAACGGTGCCTGGATCAACAGGATTGACACATACTATATGCGCCGCGAAAAAAGGATCGTGAAGGAATTGTTTACTCTGGGTTTGATTAGACCAGGATGCTGATTCGAAAGGATGGGTACAGGAAATTGAAATTTAGTTTTTGGAATTCTTTGTTATGAGCTGTTCAGATAACTGTAATTATTAGGCCTTGGTACCTCAGACAAAGCATCGCTCGTAGCGGAACCAGAGAGCGATTCGAGCCACTCTCTCTCTCCGCAGCGAGCGAAAATTAGTCATTTACTCGAGCGACAGCAGTCACTCTCCGGGCGACCGCGGTCCCGCTTGGAACGATATTCGGTCGCATTTGTCACTGCGGTCGCTGTCCAGGCGATTCTCGTGAAATTCTTGAACTGCTATTTTCTCTCTATTTACGCCTCTTCTCGAGAGGATGAAGCCTATTAAAGGCACAGTACACCCTCAGACAGGAATCTTGTGATTTTCGTTTGATTATGTAGTAGACCCCTTCTTGAAGGCATCGTACGCGCTGAAAACCATGTCTCGTTTTTGAGCGTTTTTGAGTTGTTACACCCCTATAGTAACTAAAGTTAGCGAAAAGCCCCCTCGAAAACGTTACATTTTCAAGAAAGAAACGTTTTAAAAACCTTCTGCAAATCGTTTGAAATTCGCGCCGGCATCGACTCGGGATAGTTACGCGGATGGCGCAAGGAATTGTTCTACAATTTGTCCATTGGCGCAGCGTTAGAAGCAATCGCTCGTTGTGTGACGAGAAATTTCCAGTCGATAATGCCACTTTCGTCCGAAGGTGCGTCAGCGTACAGTGGCATGCCCTGTACTTAGCGACACGACGTTCTGCTCAAATATTGCGAAAGTGGCAAATGACTGACGGAAGGGCCGACCCCTTCTGACGGAATTCCTTACTTTCCACTTCCTCTATGCTCACAATGGTACGTTTTTGAGAAGCCAAGCTCGTTGTACGCTCTCACAGGGGCCCGAGGAAGGGATTGAGCGTCAAAATGGAAAGTGGATTTCAGCGCGTACGATGCCTTTAACCCATTCACGACCACGCCTAATTTTGGGTGGCTGCACGTTCGGACCGCGTGCAATATTGCGTCACCGTATAACGTGTCCCACCGGTGGGACACGCTGGCTTGAATAGCGTCCCACGGGTGATTGTTTTCCTTTTTTTGTGTCTACATTGTAGCTATCAACGAGGGTCGGACAGTATCACAGTTTGAGCTTCCGAGACGCTTTCGTTATCAAGAAACAATTATTCAAAACCAAAACGGGGTCAACTGAGCTGCGACGGTTTTAGAAAAGGAAACGTGTTTCAAACGACAGGTTCCTACAAAGCAACCTAAAAACTAGCAATAGACGACAAAAGAAATTATAAGGTGCTTTTGAAGTCATTTTACAGCCGTTTTTTTCCTCTACTTCAGCGCACCTGATTTTATGAAAGTCTAGATATGTTGTTGCACTTGACCTACTGATGGACCACGAGGTTTTTACTCAAGTATTGGGTAGGTCAATACATTGATTATATGTAGGTTCGAAGGTAGTTTCTTGTGACGCAATACTCGCCAAGTGCGAGATCTCAATTCATACATATAAGCGAGATATAAGCGACCACCACAGGTCCGACCTCCTTCGCTCACCATTACGGACCACACCCCTACCAGATTTCCGAACTCGGTGGCGGCTGGATGGATGGATGATTTCTCAACGAGTCGTCGTTCTTCAGTCCATTGTCGGACTGTCTCCTTATCCTGGCTGGCTCTCGCACAACGAATGCGAATGAAGAGAAATACAGATCTGAGACAACTTGTCCACCAATTTTTCACCTTCAAAAAATAGACATCTTTCAGGAGTCGTAACTCTGTTCATAAGAAGTCTTGGACGACTTCAATGATACCACTTTGATCAGCGTGTGACTCTCTGCAAGATCAGCATAGAGACTGATTAATAATTTTCTTGGTGTTCTGTGCCTTTAAAGGCAGTGTTCACGAAGGAAACGTTTCCCCTTTTTTGACTAAAACGTAAGCTTTGTGTCCCTATAAGAAGATTAAGAACGAAAAAGCGACGAAAAACGGCCGGAAAGTGGGTGAAAATCTCGTGGGCCAGCCGACCCATTGGGCCACTCCGCCCACGTCCTATAACAGTTCCCCTGAATTTGTGGTTAAAGGCAGTGTTCACGATTGAAATCGTTTTTCTGTTTTTAAAACGGCCCCATACTGATTCCAATGATGTCTCTGAAATCGTACAAGACCTTCTGGGAACGGAGTTATGATCCCTCAAAATTTGAGCTAAGGAAACATGGTGGACGAGTTTTCCGAGGCTTGTAACTTCAGTCTTTTGCAGCCGATGTATGCGAGCTGACCTGAGTAAAGAGAGAAGTTGAGAATGAAGGGAAGAACGGGGCTAATGATCGGAAATCATCGCTCATCTCACGATCTCGAGCATTCATTTGTTCACGTCGGTGGGCGTGTGATGCGCTTCTGGGGTTTTCAATGCGCTCGAAGTTGCAACTTCGGGCTCTTTTGGGGCTCTTCCTGGCTGGTTTTCATGCGTTCTTTCGACGTTAACGTTACAGAGTGTCCCTCCACTACCCAATCCTGGTGGAATTTCGAAAACACTTTTCATCGTGAACACTGCCTTTAAATGAGCGATGGTTTCCGATCAAAAGCCCCGTTCTTCCCTTCATTCTCAACGTCTCTCTTTACTCAGGTTAGCTCGCACACATTGCCTGCAAAAAACAGGAGTTACAAGCCTCGGACAACTCGTCCACAATTTTCCCTTGCTAAACTTTGAGGGGCCATAAGTCCGTTTCCAGGGGGTCTTGTACTATTCCAGGGACATCATTGGAATCAGCATGGGACCGTTTTCAAGATAGGCGGAAAAACAGAAAAACGACTTTTATCGTGAACACTGCCTTTAAGAGGATTGGGTACTAGGTACGGCCTATGGGCAGGGAGATTAATCCAGCTACAGACCGCAACAAGAATACCATCCTAGCATGGTCCGCAATGAGCAAGTCTTCCTCACCGCGGGCCGTGGGGGATCTCCACGGCCGCCGAAAATTGTCCT
Source organism: Aplectana chamaeleonis (assembly GCA_029168955.1). NCBI lineage: Eukaryota > Metazoa > Nematoda > Chromadorea > Rhabditida > Cosmocercidae > Aplectana > Aplectana chamaeleonis. Next base: position 95,806 of record JAPDOI010001109.1, on the reverse strand, counting down.
CCTGAGAGTGACCCGAAGTCACCTCTTATGATTGGCCCCGAAAGGCCAACTGCCCGTCTACACGAGACGATCCGCCTTTATATCGGCAGGATCGGTTGTTCTTTGAGTGATAGCGTGGCCCTCACGCTATTACTCAAAGAACAACCTGTGTCTCTCCATCTCTGGCGATGGCGCCGCTGTCGCTCTGAGATCCACCGGACAGCGGCCGAGGCTGGTATTCCGACCGTACAGGGACCGTGGTGCGTGTTCGCGCCTCGGTCACTGTCCGGGAAATGACGTCATAAATGGGAAGAGCCGATCCATCTTCGAGCATCTGTTTGATCGAGCAGAAATTCAAGGGAATTCTGCACAAACTTCGATAAAACATTGAACGTAAAAAAGCAGTTCGATTAGAATTTTTTGCCTCGGTCACACTACGTGGGAGGGCTCAACACTGTTGTCAGAGAGCAAGTTCGTCAGCTTTGAAACGCTTGCTGCGAAGCGAAGCTTTGTGAATGCAGAAAACACCAGAAAACGTTTTTTGGCAAGCTGCATGCACGAATAATCTATACATTATATACAAAATCAATGAGGACTTTTTGGATCAACCAGCAACCCCGATTTCTTGGCACATTTGAGGCCGTTGAAGAATATGTATGACTATATTGAGAGCGAGAGGTCAACTGAATTTCGGAAGCGAATTCGAGTTCAATCGTGGACCAGTTCAATGTTGCACAATAGATATTAATTGAGCTCTTCGGACAATAGTTTAAAGGCAGGGTACGCGACAAAAACGATTTTTGAGTTTTCTCCATGAGAATGTAGATTTGGTCGTCACAAAAGTGAAAGTATGTGAGTGCAAAACCCCGGGAATTCGCTGGAAAAACGCTCAAAAAACAGGGTGTCGGCCGGCCCCCTAATTAACGAGATTTTCATTAATGCTTGTTTATCCGCCTTTTATTTTTCTGTTAATGTAGTCAGTAGTCTCCAGATTTGCTCAGAAATTACTTTAGAAGCAAAATAAAAGTTGACAAAACAGGCATTTATAGAAATGTCGATAATTGGGGGCGGGACGACACCAAGCAATAACTTGCTCGTTAGCGTTTTTTCTCCAATTTTTTATTTGTTTTTTACTTTGTAATGGCCAGATCTACCTTTCCATGAGGTTGCACAACAACCGATTTTATCAAGAACCGCGCCTTTAAGGTGTACAACTGACGTAACAGCGAGTTGACTTCGGCAAATCACCTAGAGTAGCATATTAAAGGCAGTGTCGATCACGATAAGAAGCCGTATCCTAGTTTACAGATGAGTCCACGAAGTGGTGATGAGAGAGAAATCCACTTAATACCCTCATTTTTTTGGAGAGAAAAATCATTCGCAATATTCTGAAATGTTCAATAACTGTGTTGGTTACTCCTGGTGCTCGTTGCAGTTCAGGAATTCTGAACTAAAAGCCGGAAATAGTTTTGCGCTTCATACTTCTCATTGGTGAGTGACTCAATTTTGTATTTATTCTAGCGTTAATTCTTTAAAAATAAGAAGAATTCGATGCGCATGTTTGTATGATACTATTATTCGAGGTGAAAGTGTTCAGGGCTTCGGCGACTATCCTTTTTAATGGACAACTCTCCCATTGTGTAGGCGGAGTGATGCAACGAGTCGGCAAATACTCGCGTGTTTCTCACATTTTCTGGCCATTTTCGTCGTTCTTCCTTCCAATATTTTCTCATTAGAAAAGCTTATGCTCCTGCAAAATGACGGAAAGCTTTTGCATCGGGAGCCTTTAAAGCTCCATAAATTGTCTTTACAAGCTTCAATTAGTTATTTCACTGGAGCGCGAATGGCATATTTTATTTGTGCTCTAACAGTTTCAACCCCAAGCTTTGCGGAAATGTTGTTCAGTGTCTCAATGTGAAGAAGAAGAAGAAAAAGAAAAAGAAGAAGCTGATCCACAGCTATCGTTGTGCAAAGCTGATGAGAAAGGACATGCTCTATTAAAGGCAGTGTCCACGATAAAAACCATGTCTGTTTTTTTAGTGGAGATCGGCAGCTGCGGAGCCTAGCGCAACCCTAAAAAAAAAAAAAAAAAACTAAGAAAAATGAGCTCGGAACGGTCCCCTACGGGCCCAAAGTTGGACACCCGTCAGCTCGTCTTACCCCAGATGCACTTTCCACGCCCACCGACGTGAACAAGTGAACGCTCGAGATCGTGAGATGAGCGATAGTTTCCGATCAATAGCCCCGTCCTTCCCTTTATTCCCAACTTCTCTCTATACTCAGGTCAGCTCGCTTACATCGGTTGCAAAAGACGGAATTTACAAGCCTCGGACAACTCGTCCACCATGCTTCCTTAGCTCAATTTTTGAGGGACCATAACTCCGTTCCTAGAAGGTCTAGTACGATTCCAAAAGCATCATTGGAATCAGCATGGGACCGTCTTCAAGACAGGCGGAAAAGCAGAAAAACGATTCTTATCGTGTACACTGCCTCTAATAAAAGCACATACTTTAGGACTTTTCTAGATTTTCTGAAAGTTAGCAAGGAAACTTGGGGTGCGCTACAGTGAGATGTTCTATATTACACACTGTAATCATTAGACATTGCTCGTTCCGATTAGTACTGATTCCGGTAGATAATTCATGACCTGGCCAGACAGTACTTTACTTCTGGGGAACCTGAAACTTGGTGCTATACATGGTTTAACTCTAAGGAATACAAATTTTCAATGTGCGGACTTCGTATTTGCTGAATAAAACAAAAGAAAATCACTGCTTATGTTGTAACGCAGTCTAACTGAGTTACATTCTGCTATGTTCGCTGAGCAAAGATTCAATGCCCTGAAAATCAAAACAAATTCAATCGTACTCTCAGCAGATTCAGGGACATCTTATCTAGGCAACTAGCTCGTGTTGAAATATGAAAAATGTAGGGGCCTCCGCCAAAAAAGGTTCGGCGAGTTTTCGAATTTCGGGTGAAATATGTATAATATTTACAAATCATACGCGATACGCGTCATCGAACGAGACATTCGGAATCGTGTAGAACGGCGAGGATCTTAGAAAAAAAAACAATATTTTTGGAATAATATTCTGATGAAAAGAATCGGAATAGTACCTACTATATGACGATGAGGCTTCTTCCCAATCAGTAAGTTCACAGTGTTTTTTGATAACTTATGAAAGTTCCACGTAAAAACACTTGTTTGATAAAAGTTTCATTTCGTTCCCAAACAGTAACGTCGGGATTGTCGCTCACAGGGCACTGCGATTCCTACATAGTACTTTCAATGACTGATGTAGTTGTTTCATTTGAATACTGAATAGCAACTGGTATGTACGTAAAAACTGTTACTCGTTGAATTCATTAATGCTCATTCGCTACTTTTTCTCAAGTCGCAATGCAAAAGAAATCTGATCATGCATGGAGGGGAGGGAAACTGGTGTCAACGTAGAGTGCATGAAAAGTTCAAAGTAATTCGGAGCAGCAGGCTTCTTCATTAGAGACTTGCGGATATTGGCGCCATTTGACCGCAAATAACATAGTCGTACACATACTTGGTGGCTCGTGTACAACAAAAAAGAATTATGGAAGGATTGATTCTCTGTTGGGGTTCATCGCTAGACAAGGTTGATGTTGCAGTCATTGGTCAAGGTTTCGACGGAATTGCCTCATCCATGAAAAACCAAACATTAATAACATACATAGCAAAGACTCATCGCGAACTTACATAGAGCTCAAAAGTGATTTGCCTTTTCAACTAAACGGGAGCACGCCATACTACATGCATATTTGCAGAAGCGGGCAAAAAGTACCTGAGCACCCTATTCCGCATAATACAATCTTTCATGGTTGTATTCCTGTATCGCCAACGAAAATACTCCAACTGAAGATATGCTGGATCAACAGCACACTGATTGTGAGAGTCGAGCTCTTTATTCTGGTCTGACACACTGCAGAAGGGGTTATTTATAAAACATTTCATGTCTTCCGTCAGAAGAAATACATTATCTCAAGCCTCGTTACAAGCCAAACTTCTAGCTTTAATTTACAATTGTGTAAATTCTGAAAACACTAGTTTTTCTGTATTACTTGCATTACTTTATTTAACCTCTTATTAATCAACGTTTCCTTTTTCTATATTCTAACACACTTATAAGTAGTCAGACTCACTATTAAGTGGAGCTACCCTCCTTACTGAAGAGTTCCGGGGTAGTTCCACTGATTTTTTGAAATATCTTAACATTTTTTTAGCTTACTAACATTATTTATATAAAGATCGTTTACACTGCTCTAAGGGTAGGAACGAAACCAATGTAAACTCGTTGCTCTCAACTTATTGATACCCTGATTGATTTTATAACAAGATTGACTCACTAGTTTTTTGAAAAAGTTTTTAATTTACTTATTGAGGCCTGCTCGAGATTGTTACTGATCTTTATTTAGGCTAACGCGTTTCGGCGAGATCGCCTTCTTCAGAGCCTGAAAAAGTCAAAATCCACGCTCGAAACTGGACGCACAAACCCATCAGCATGTCAAACCAAATTCGTCTTTCTACTAACAATTGATCTCTCTCTTCTCTCTGATCTCATCTGAATCTGAAAACACTTTTTTGACAATGAAAAACGTCTTTTAAGACTTCTAAAGGCACGCTTCTCCAGGGCAGCTAAATGGCATTCCTCACCTGAGAGGTGCTACTGTCAAATGTGAAGGTGAAGCCTTATGATTTGTGATTCCAGCGAGACTCAACATTTCGTATATAATGTCCATGTGAAAATGCTTCAATAATGACTCATTCCGAGATTTTGATCCTCTGTATTCTTGCGAAAACCAAGGAGAGATCTCTTCGCTTCGCACAGTTAAAGGCAGTGAAAAGTGTTTGAAATTCCACTAGGAATGGGTAGTGGAGAGACACTCTGTAACGTTACCGTCGAAAGAACGCATGAAGACGAGCCAGGAAGAGCCCCAAAAGAGTCCGAAGATGCCACTTTGAGGCAAACCCCAAAAGCGCGATGCTCACCCACCGACGTTAACGAATGAAAGCTTGAAATCGTGAGATGAACGATGGTTTCCGATTATTGGCCCCGTTCTTCCACTCATTCTCGACTTCTCTCTTTACTCAGGTACTCGCATACATCGACGGCAAAAGACGGAAGTTACAAGTTCCGGAAAACTCGTCCAACATGCTTCCCTAGCTCAATTTTTGAGGGACCATAACTCCGTTCCCAGATGGCCTTGTACGATTTCAGAGACATCGTTGGAATTAGCATGGAACCGTTTTCAAGATGGGCTGAAAAATAGAAAAAGTTTTTTTTTATCGTGGACACTACTTTGAAAAATTCCATTGGCAGCAAGGGCAGGGCCCAGCAGCCCGTCGGCAAATGTCTCGCAAGCTGTGCGACCTTCCCCCGCACCTTCGACGGATATTTTTCAAATAATCCCACTATAACGGAATTTGATTCTGTAATTTTCTAACACGCTAAAACTAGTGAACTGAAACACTCTTGTTTTCCTAAGGACCCTGATTTAAATAGGCGTTTCGCTGCCGTTGGTTTTTGCATGACGTCTGCAATTCGTGAGATTTCGAAATTGACCAATAGCAGACCTGCTGCAGAAGCCAGCGGCATCAAAACGTCGATGTATAACTAGGGCCTAGGAAAGATTGCAGTTAAAGCTACCAATTTGCCTAGAAGTTTATAATATTTTCTTTGCTTTTTCATTGATTAACAACTCAAAAAACTGACTTAATCGGAAGCAATTCACGATCACAACTCAATGGCAAGCTATCATGTTCCTCTTGACTCTGAGCAAGGATGAGCATTTACCGTTTACCGATTTATCGATTCACCCAATCAACGTGTGTTTTGGGTAATTTTCATTTACCGCTTCACCGACATCATCTCCACGAAAACATTATGTTTTGGGTAATTTTCCTTATATCCGATCCATTAAACCTATAAGTACCGATCTAGTGAAAGTAGAAGTATAGCAGGACTGATTGATACGAAAAAATGTTCCAAAAGATAGGCCATTTCAAAACAAATTTGCAATTCCAGAACCATTTTTTTGAAGGAGAATCCGAGGTAAAAGAAACTATTTGGGGGGGGCACTCAGGATTCAGTTGGAGAATGAATGATACCGCATTCAGAAGTCGACGTATTTCCACGGAGTCTCCACGAAAACAATGACGCTATCATGCACATGATATCAGCCCAAATTTTCATTTTCATGGATAAATCATTTCATTTTCTCGAGCCCCCCCCCCAAATAGTTTCAAGCCGAATCCGTATAGGGAACACGCAAATACGATCGTTCGGAAGGATTGCTGAGGAAATATATAGATTCACAAGAGGAAAATTCGGGACGAATTTCAGAAAAAGAGGCCGTATTCGATGGTTAGAGATGTAATGAAGCAAAGGAGGAAATTTATAGCGGAACAGAAATCGAACTCTCCGAGGGCGAACGAATAGTTCCGGTGACATAGATTAGTTCATAACATTGATGCATTGCTAAAGGAAAAAGTTCACTGTTGTGTGGTACAACTAGAAGTTTGGCAAAAACTAAATTTTTGGTTAGCTTCCGACTCGGGCCGATGACTACGTCCTACAAATAAAAGCCCATTTTGAAAAGATATCGTCCTCTGAATAATGCGGCTCATCATTCAAGTTAAATTTTTCTGAAGGCATCAAAAATAGAAAGTTACAGAAAAGCGAAGGATTACGAAAATACGTAGCAGACCGATTCTCATTCAAAAAAACATCTTGCTTTGAAAGATATGCTTTCTTCACTCGCTTAAAAGAATGGTGTTTGATGTTCCACAACAAGAAGAAGTAATTGCTCTCTACAGAAATCTTCCTTTCATTTTGAAAACATTTTTCCCAATTGTCAATGGTTGTGCTAATCTGGCCTAGTGGATATGTGGCAACGACAGCAGATCTAATGCCTTAACTCCCAACTGAACCTCATGCCTAACATGGTTTTTGCCTAAAGTCGTGGTCTAGCAACTAAGTAGATGAACAACTTGGAGAGAAAATTAGGGTGAGGTCGACAAGGCCAGCAAACAAAGAGTTTTCTGAAAATAACCTGCTCCCTTATTGTTTCGCCTACATGTAGAGTTCACGTAATAAACTTAGTCTGGTGAAAGGAATGGGGCTGCGACGGTAGATAGCCGCGCGCGAATCGAAACCCCGTTGGCCAGTGATGCCGCCGACACCGCACGGCCAGCCGTCTGGTTCATGCGTCAGACTTAATCGAATACGGAAACCATACGTATTCAATCACATGAGCTCGAAAACTATCGAATGTTCCAGTGGAAGCTCACCTTCAGGCCAATCCCGGTTTTTCCCTTGAGAAGAAGCAGATTGTAGTTCTGATAGAACCACGATCTTCCCGCGAATCTAAGAGGTCCTACATGGCTACGACTTGGCAGGTACAAGGTACTAACACGGCAAGTTCAAGACAAAAAAAGCAAAACTCAAGCTCAGCGCAGCGAATCTACTAGTGAATGCTTCATGATAGGATCGCAGCAGGTTCACTGCACTGGGAACAAACTCGGAATCTTACCGAATGTATTACCTGGTTCCTCCAAGTATCGCTCTACTTTTTTAACCCCTTTTCTCTCTACCCTTTTCACAACAATCATAGAGAAACTATTGCTAGGCTAGCGTTCGCCGAGTTGAGCGCTGTCATTAGGGGCGGCAGCACCAGATTCGCATACTCTGTTTATAATGAAGTTTTAATTTTTTTGTTTACGAGTTCATGGTCCGCCTCTGGTCCTCTACTGGTCCTCTACTACAGTAACCGACGCGTTCTCGGCCGGCTCCGGTATGCATCGGCGTCCTCGTAAGCGATCGCTACGCCACCACCAGAACTCAAAGCTCACCAGCTGGATGGCAGAGTGGCGTGGTGGGTAGTTGAGTGACGGCAATGACGTGGTGATCGCACACTGGGTCGCGGGTGTTCGTCCTGTGGCGTGGACCAGCGAGGAGGGCGAGCAGATCAGAATGCATGGCTGGGCACCGCTGTTGGTTGACGCCACTTTGACGGCCAATAATGCTGCTCAGGCCGTTCGTCTGATCTGAGCGCCCTTCCCACTGCTTGGCGTCATGGGACGACCATCACATGGCCGCCGATGCATACCGGTGTCGGCAGAGAACGCGTCGATTACCGTAATAGAGAGTCAGTAGAGAACGGAAGGCGGACCATGACTTTGTGTACTCCATCATAAACAAGGCATACATAGTGTATCTGAGGCATTCAGCACTCCGAGAATCGTGGCAGAGTCCAGACGCTGCAAACCTTGAGACCCTAGGATCGCCGACAAACGGTGTGTGAGATGGTTTCGAGACTTGCAGCCGATTCTCTACATGTCAGTAACAAATGATTTTTCTTTGAGATTTCATGGAACGTATCGTCGATCAATGGTTGAGAGGTAGCCGCGACGAACACACGTGGCACCCACGGAAGCGAGGAGGTAATGATAGTCATGAACATCGATCGAGTGCTGAGTGTAGTTCGCTGCTCCGCGGTTTCCTTCAAAGAGAAGAAGGATGATACTTAGACTCTGGCAAACCCTCAATGACCTGTGGATCCCGGTGAAGTATAACTAGTACTGAGGTGGTTCCGACAAAAAAGAAACCGCTCCGCGCTGTGATAATAGAAAACAGGAGCTTACTCGAAAAAACCAGTCTATATATAGTTTAATATATCATAAATAAAAGAAACGGGTGGGCGTGTTGGAACTCTCCTGACTTTAGACTAGGTTCATGGAATAATTTCATTGTTTATGGAAGCTTTTGTTGAGAAGCTACGCGCATTTGTCACACGAAGTGAAAAAAGACACTCGTGCGGGTTCAATTCCCCTGTGAAAAGGAGAAAGCATAAAACGAACTGCAGAGACAACTCTAGAATACAAATGGATCTGCAATGATCGGAACTGTGTCGAGTTCTTCCGCACCGCCTCCGGCTGCCCAAACCCAGAAACGGACGAGATATGCGGCATTGACGGGACCACGGAAAGGCTGCGTTCGGTTCGGAAGGCGACAACTGTTAGCTTCACTCGAGACGCGGTATTTGGCTACAGTCTGTGTTGAACACCAATCTCAAACCGCGTTGGTTACGTTGACTCCTCGTTGGTGTATTAATCTTACCGAGTGACTACTCGACATCCTACGGCTGGTCGTGGAGGGTGACTCCGAGTTCCGGAAGGCCTGTCAAAGATAATTTTGACTTCGGGGATGCTGTAGGCCGTGGGGAAGAAACGGCACTGCGGCCGCTGGCCCGCTGGCAGCTGTGATGGCCTCTCTAGGACGAGATCAGGACAAGGTGGATTGATCAAGGCGAGAATCTTCTACCTTTTCTCGCATGTGAGGCAACGAAGCCCGTAGTCTATATGGGTAATGTAGCGAGAATTTTACTAACTAGAGCTAAAAAATCAGGCATTTGAGGAAATTTTCGCGACAAAATTAGACCAGATGCTTTCAAATCAATGTGTTTAATGTGACTTTTAATGTGAGGCATCTCGCGACTCACCGACAGAGTTAGTCAAAAATGTTTTGAGTTTTGTGAAGGCGAAGAATCATCCGCCAATCCTGCTAGCGGACTGCACTCGTCCATAACTCATTTTAGGCTGCGAGGTGAGAATTTTATGAGAAATGACACTCCGTTCCCGCAGAAAATAAGTGAATAAATGCAATCGCACTTCTTGCAGTGAAAATTTCATTAGTGAGATTTAGCCGTATGGAGCGAGACGCTGTGAGGAATGGGAAGGAGACTGCGCGAGTTTAATTGCTCTGTTTACCAACTCGTCACAGTTGGAAACTCTCCTCACTCGAGTGCAAAACCCTCTCGTTTCTTTGTTCATTTCCATTTGCTTCTTATGAACTCATTATAGCAAACACATTGAAGAAGTCAAGCGATTCTGGAATGTGGATGTCCTTTAGTTTGCTCTTATGCATTACTGATCATTAGTGTTTGCCATGTTTTAGGGCACCGACGGCTACAGTTGAAAGGAGCGAAAATTATCCTAACAGTAGGAAAACACATTTTGTCTGCGGATGGATAACTCTCCTAATTGGCAATGGTTCACACATCGGCTCTGTAAGAGAAAATTTTTGTTTTTTCTCAAATTTTGGCTATGTACCCTCAGATTTTACAATATCGCTAGATGGAGGTAAACACTGCGAAGCAAGCTTTCGAAGGCTCTAAATCCAGGAGGCAACCTTACCTGCATGTGAAGGTATGTAGACACACCTTCTTCTCGTGACTATGCGATAATTCGTTGGACAGGGATGAAACTGAAGTCAACAATTCAATATTTGTCCACTTCAGGGCTGTAAGTAAACGAAATTTCGACATTCGTGATGTGGGGGATCGTCAACAAATCCCCAAGAAAATCATAAATCGTAATTTGTAATTACCAGAGCCGCAGTCAATCTCCTTCTCAGAGGCAGGATGGATTTAGATGCGCATATGTCTGTTTATTCGAGCGGAAAATGATTTCCATTCATGTCTCGCAAGGGTGAAATATTCCCGCTTTGAGGTAATGAAGGGAGCGTGAAAATGGAAACATTGCTTGACTTACGATTAGAAAAACATGCTTTATCTAATAAGCTACTGCTTCCTTCATTCTACTTTTTGACAACTGCATATTTCGTATCAACATACTTAGACGGTTCTCTGCCCCGAGCCGCACCGAAAACGAATCGGAGCCGCCTGACAGTTCGGCTCGTTCACCCTATCTCCGAGCCACTGCTCTTGCTGCCCGGACACCTCCAGCTCCCCCGGACAGCAACAGCTGTGGCATGGAAAACAAAAGAAGAGGATTCGCAGATTGGGAGAACGAGCCGAACTGTCAGGTGGCAGAGAAGCAACCGAGAAGATTTGATCAGCGAGTCAAAGGCATCGTATGCGCAGAAAATCGTATGATATTTTTCATGTTTTGTGTAGTTTGGCCTCTCTACAGAACGAAAATGTTGTAAAGACCCATGAAAAAACCTTCATTTGTAAAGAAAAGTGATTCGGAACACATTGCAAAAATGAATTTGAATTTCGCGCCAAAATCTTTTTTGAAGTTTTTCTGCGTTTGGAGGCCTCGCCACTGTCATTTTCGATGTTTTTCTGAATGTGGAGTTTCCACCGCAACTGTTTTTCATGTTGTTTGACGATCGCATCCACATTATATGAAAAAGTGGTAGATGACTGGTGAGAACTGGTGGCGGTTCCTCATCTTTGACTACTCTCAATACAACCCTACGTTTTTGAAGCGCCGAAGTCAACTGGTATGGGCTACCGGGCTCATTCATGAAATTGAATCTGAAAAATAGAAAACTTCACCAGGATTCTGCCGAGATCTAAGTGCTTTGACCAGGCAAAAATACGGCAACGCCGGGTTTTCGGCGGGAAGCTGCCGTGTTTTTTGCCACTACATACCAGGATTAGAACCGTCATCCTCGCCAAACCATAGGTTTGTAGTCCTCATCGCAATATTGGCTAAGTTGGCTGTCTCTGTAGAGTCGCGTTATTTTTGAGGTGATTACCCGGTTCTTTCGCGCTAATTTTGCGATGGTCCCTTCTCTGTAGATTCCCGGTGAATTTGCGTCATTTTGACAACATTTTCCAGGTGTTTTTGCGTCGACTTCTTGGTGAAATCTAGGTTCACCGAGAATTCGACGGTTTTGAAATTTCGGTAGAAACCAGGCATTTTCTTCCAGAATGAATCTACCCCGAATCTGCCAGCAACCTATCGCTTTGACTCCGGTCTACCACCGAGGTGGCAGTTTCTCGTTAAATTCTCGTTAGAATCCGGACGATTCCTTCCAGAGCAATTGAACACTTGTTCCGCTCGAACAGAGTACTGTCCTTATCGGAGTGAAATTCCGTTCCGCAACTGCAGACGACCGCTGTTGTGGCATGCCCCACAATAATTATGCTGGAGCCATGTGGTCCCAGCGCAAAAAACTTCATCCTAGCACGATTGTCATCGTGTTGTGCGCTGCAGCAGTGGTTGTCCATATCTGCGGACTGGAATTTCGTTACTTAAAAAACCGTACGTGTCCTCTGTTCCGGAACCAGGCAGTGTGTCCCTTTGCGCGCTTGTGCGGAGCGAGGGGAGACAGCGAGAAAGAATGGGGAAGAAGGAGACGCAGCATATGCGCGCAGATGCAAGCGATGAACGGAAATAATTTTGACTCCGAAACGGAGAAAATGTTTGCGTAGGCCTACTGTCATCTAAGAAAAACTCAGATGAAAATATGGAGTCTAACAGCGAGGATAAGAAGGACCGAATGCGGGCTCAATGGTGATTCAGCCGCATAGTTGGGCACGATGTACTCGGAGGAGTCAAGCGGTCTATATGCTTACAATTAGACGAAGCTAAAACTTCGCGTCTAAGATATGCTCAGCTGTCAAAGCGATAATTGACTAAGTTCGCCGAGCCCGTCCTAAGGAAAGCCAGCATAGCTTCGTTGGGTGGAGCCAGGTACTCCACCAACCTTCACCTCTGGGCAAGTGAAGGGGGAACCTTCACCTCTGGGAAAACCGGCGACGACTGGGGAAACGCCCCGAAAAAAGAAATGAAAATAACCCGACATTCATGCAAGTCATTTTCAAGATTGGATGGGTGTCATTGTCGGTTTTTGGTCCATAACTGTTTGGGTTTAGAGAGAGACGATCGGTGAAGGTTGTTTTTGGAATTCTCATGAAATGGAATTCCCATCGAATAGCTCTTTCAGGTTCGAAAAATACGTTCTCACTCTTCCAGCTGACTTCGGTTTATAAAGTGCATTTTCGTAGCTCAAGTTATCGGTTTTTCGTTCATAACTTTTCTACGCTGAGAGATGGATATTTGATGACGTTGTTAACGAAATCTTCATAGAATTTTGCGTCGACTGTTTCCAGGTTGGGAAAATATTCTCTCGATCCTTCAGCCTATTTCGTTTTACGAAGCACCGGTTTTTCGCCTATAACTTTTAACCGTTAAAGATAGTCCGGAAAGGGAATATGCTGGTTCAATCTCACCCGGAGCCAAGCGTTTTGCCATGAACTCAGCACCTTGTGCAAACATACCATAACGTGCACTGCGACGTTGAACAGCAGTTACGGCAAAAAACCTCCAAAAATCGTGTTAAAGATAGTGTTGTGAGGAAAGTTGTTTTTTTTCGAAATCTACGTAAAATTGTCGAATGATATATATTGGCTTCCTAACTTTGCTTGCTCCAGAAGCCAACCAGGTCGGTGAAGCCGAGCTCCATAGTAATCTCCATAGGGTGCTCTCGCCTCTATGATATAAATGAGAGACGCAGAGTTCTGCTGGAGCCAACAAGGGACTCGGCCCCACCGACTTGGCTGGCTAATGAGGCAAGCAAAGTTAGGAACCCAATATATCAGTCGACGCAGATTTTTTCGCAAACTTCAAAAACAAACTTCACCGCAACCCTATCTCAAACGGTTAAAGAGCTATAGGCAAAAAAACTGGCGTTTCATAAAATGAATTAAGCTGAAGGATCGAGAAAATATTTACTCAACCTGGAAGCACAAATCGACTCGAAATTTCATGGAGATTCCGAAAACAACCTTCACCAGAGGTCCGATACCTCATGAAGTTTGAGGCACAAAAAAGACGAAAAGACCGAAAGCCTGAGGTGGCAAATGATGTTCATTCTTCAAATCCGGGTGAGAAAACAACCTTCACCTTTTTGTCCGTCAACCCATCCAACAACCTTCACCTCTCGGACCGCTGTCTCCACCTCAACGAAGCTATGGTGGCCAGCGAAGCAGCGTTCATACTTCGCGAGAACGAGCGCTCTCTCCGCTCCGTATTCTCCAACGCGTATGGACGCCCCTATAATGAATTGGGGCACAAGCAAACCTCCTGCTTTGCGTTGATCCAATTGAAAACGTTTGACCCGGTCGGCTCATTGGGTGATCATTTACCACGCTAGTGATAGCCGTGGTGGGATTATGGGATACGAGAACATAAGTTCTGAACAGGGCCAAGCAATGTTGGAAGTTTTCCAAAGCGGGGGGTCACCACCTAACTTCGGAAATTGCTGGGAGGGGGGGGGGCGCAAAGCCGGACTTTTTAGATTAGCTTTTTCTCAGTTTTACCTCAGCTTCAAAACAGAACGCTTCTCACACAACCACGAGCTGTTCAGACCCGTATGTCAACCGCTGGCGACCTAAATGCTCAACAAAATCGCAGTTCCTAAAACCAAGAAAACAAATGGGTTTTCGGGACCTCTAAAGGTCATCTACGTTGCTTTGATAGACCGTAGCTCAGCCGTCCGGTAAAATAGGCCGACATAAGAGCTGTAAGAAAGCAAAGCCGCTCATGTAAAGAGGGAAATAGAGAAAATGCCCTTTGGAAGAAAGTGGTGTTAAAATCCCGCTTTTTTCAATTGGATTCTCGGTTTTCACTTCTATAGTTTTCACGCTTCAGTTTTCGATGATCATCAAATAGATGCACTTTCTGCCCGACTGCCGCCTTTTAGGAGTGAAAACCAAAGCTGAGAAGGCTAATTGGAAAAACGGTCCTTTAACACTACTTTTTCCAACGGGCAATTCTCCCGTTACAGGAGCGACTTTGCTTTTTTTCAGCCTATGTCGGTCTATTTTACCGAGCTGCTGAGCCACGGCATATCAGAGCAACGTAGATGACACTAGAAGGCCCCTAAAACCATTTCGCTATTTGAAAATGTGCAATCTTGACGAGCATTTAGAGCATTTAAGTCTTCAGCTACTTTAAATTCAGCGGGGTAAATGTTAGAGAGGGGGTCGCAAAGCTTTGCCACGAAGGGAGGGGGGTCGCACTAACGAACCCATTTTATTGAACAGGTTGCTTGACCCTGGTTCCCAAACAGGATAGAGCTTTACAGTAAGCTTAATTTTCACTGCTTCCTTCCTAGAGTGGGCGAGTGCGAGCCGTAGTGAGTGCGCATAAGCGGCTAAGGCCTCTTTCAGAGTGCGATCGCTGATAGCCTCGATGACGTTTTGAATACAGATCGACATGCGACTCGATCTCAATCGATGCTCATGTTTATCATCCCATCGGGTCGCTCGGCGATCGAGCTCTGAAAGAGGCTTAACAAATCGTGTGCCAACAAATCGTGTGTCATCGACTTTGCGTAATCGCCCACCCTGGCAAAGAGTGGGTATTGCCTGAGAAATAAAAATGAGCAACACGTTATTTAGAATGTTTCAATAAAGAGAAATGTTTCAATACTACATATTTCAATAAATCATCTTACTACTCTAGAAACATTCCGATCAGCTCGTTCTAGGTAAGGAACGAGAACCAAGTAGAGGTTCACAAAATACTTCCATATGCATTGTGGGTGAAGAAGAGAAAATCCAAAGGAGCTTAGATGCTGTGTGTAGATGAGGGAAAACGCTGAGCTCAAGAGGGCGCTCTTCTGAAAACACTGCGGCCAGTGGCATTGGGCGGGGCAATTACGTCAGATGAAAGTTTTCAGTGAGAATTTGTAGCCGTTTAGGATCTGTGGTCAGAGAGGATTTACGATATCCGCTGAAGTGACTTTGCTTTAATCTATTGCAAGGAAACATAAGTTGCATTACACGAAGCGAACACTATGTATTTCATGATAGTCTCTCGTCATTATTCTCAAGATTACGAAAGGCCCGGATTACGAAAGGCCCGAAAAAGTACATTACCGGAAAAAAATTGAGAAGGTGATCTAAACCGGCGTTTTCAAGCTACTTTCTTTCTAACTGTCCCTTATATGTACGTGCTCTTGAGAGAAATAGAATGCTGAGGAGAAATGTGATTAGCGACACTAAGCGACCCACCTCATCGGTTCCCTCTTGATAGTACTGACACTTTCTTAAAGGCACAGGACACCCAGAAAATTAATTTTCAGATTTCTTGCTTGTCTTGGAGAAGGTCACACGCTGATGACAGGGGTATCTCTAAAATCGTCCAATACCCCCTTTGAGCAGAGTTATAGCTCTTCAAAGATGCCTAGATTCTGAGGGTGAAAATTTGGTGGACGAGTTGTCTCAGGTCTGTATTTCTCTTCGTTCGCAATCGTTGCGCGAGAGCGAGCTAGGATAAGGAGGTAGTCCATCAATGGACTGAAGAACGACGAATTATTGGAATTCATCCATCCATCGAGCCGCTATCGAGTCCGAAAATCTGTTAGGGGGTCGGGCCTGTGGTGGTGAGCGAAGGGGTCGGGCCTGTGGTGGTCGCTTATATCTCGCTTATTTGGAAGAATTGAGATCTCGAATTTGGCACGTGTTATACAGGAGGGGTCTTCTACACAATTACATGAAAATCTCAAAATTCATATCTGAGGGTGTACTGTGCCTTTAATCAGTTGTCTGTTTCTTATTGTGTTATGATTAGAGGCAAGATATACGTATATGATAGGTCCTGTGAAATCCGCGATGGCGATGAAGAAACTGCCCGTTTTCGCCCAGAAACCTGAGTTCTTGGTCATAAATAACCAGTCAATGAAAGTAGATGAAACGGACAAACATCAGATGGAAAATCGTGGAAAGGCCACATTGGTCAATTCTTCAGTTGTCTGAATGGAGCGTAAATGAAGCGATACTGTATAGGTAAATAAATGTTAATTCCGAGAAGCCTCAGCCATCAATTGTCGAAATACACAAAATGCAATTAGCTCCCGTCAGAGAAGGAATGTCCCGAACACCTGGAAGAAGCCAGTTAGTCGTTGCTCGAAAATAGGAGTTGAAAGCGGTCTCTCTTGATGTCAGATGGAGCTGAACACTGCCTCTGTCTGGACGAGTGCTCACTTTCTTGATACAATTTAAAGGCTACAGAACGGGATAGCGGCGCACGGCTGACAAACATACTCGGAATAACTAAAGTTCATATACAAATTACGGCTTTATATCGCTACGAGCTTGAAGGTATTCTCTGCAGAATGGCACCATCTAATGCAAGTGGAAGGCACGTGGATCGTTCCCAAAGCGGTACGTTTTTGGAATGTTCTGCTCTAGTGCGAAGAGTAGGCTTTTGAAAAAATCATTCTTGGCAAGCGAATTGAATTTGTGCGAGGCCTTATGAATCACGGGAATGTCTAATCCTCGAGTACGCCGACCCTCACGTCCTATGTGGCTATGGCTCTCGTACGGGGATGTTCCGCAGTTTTCAGTGTGGGTGCATTTCTTCCTGGCCCTTTGTTGAAATACTTTTTTCTACGGAAATGCGAAGCACAAGTAAGTTCAGAGCGTACCCGCAGAAGAAATCGGGCTGATTTGAGAAACACTATCTATGTAGAACGTGGGGAAATAAGGAAAACAAAACAAAAAATTTGTTCCAACTACTGAACTTCGCAAGTGCAAAACTGGTGATCACAGCGGTCAACCGCTCTGCCCCTGAGACCACAAAAACGATCTGGGCCCGTATTCATCAATGATTTACCCGCGAGTTGGCAGTGGTCACGATGAAAAATGTTATCGAAAAACTACAAAAATCAGCTTAGGTGGAAAACAGCTAAAAACTATGAAGGTAGCGCGGTGAAAAACGGGCTTGGATTAGAGTTTCTAAGGTCCAAAGATGTCAGTATATGCACTATACTTAGTATCCGAATCACTCCATTTCGGATATCTGACCGGATATCCGAGATTCGGATAATTCGATATCCGAAAATTTGAAAACACGCATTATCTGAATCGAACCAATATCCGGGAAATTTGAAATCGGCATTATCTGAATCGAACCATTATCCGAAGGCTCAAAAATTCGGATAAAATCGGATAAAAACGGATAAAACGGATAAAAATCGGATAAAAACGGATAAAACGGATAAAAATCGGATAAAAACCGGATAAAACGGATAAAATTTGCGTAAAATCGGATAAAATCAAATAAAACGGATAAAATTTGCGTATAATCGGATAAAATCGGATCAAAACCGGATAAAACCAGATAAAACCGGATAACATCGGATAAAATCGGATAAATCGGATAAAATCGGTTCATTTTAGGTTGAATGTAGTAAACCGGTCAAGTTGAATGTAGTAAACCGGTCCATTTTTTATATCAACTATTTGACTCACTTTCGTTTCCTCATTCGTGTAATTTATGTATATGTCTATTTCTTGTAGCTACTATTCTACTCATTTTGTGTGTGTGTGTGTGTGTGTGTGTGTGTGTGTGTGTGTGTGTGTGTGTGTGTGTGTGTGTGTGTGTGTGTGTGTGTGTGTGTGTGTGTGTGTGTGTGTGTGTGTGTGTGTGTGTGTGTGTGTGTGTGTGTGTGTGTGTGTGTGTGTGTGTGTGTGTGTGTGTGTGTGTGTGTGTTGCCTGAGATTTGTTCCGATAATATCCGAAATTTATCCGAAATTATCCGACGGATATCCGTATCAGAATCATTGGAAAAATGGCATTATCTGAATCGATCCAATATCCGAAAGTTTGAAAAAACGCATTATCTGAATCGATCCATTATCCGAGGAATTACCTTCGGATAACAAGTATAATATGCACACGTGCACAACGTAACCCAAAAAAGACCGCAGTCTCATGGCGAGCGGTCAAAAATCATTGACATTCAGATGAAGAAATAAATGCAAATTTACGTAATAAAAACAGTTGAACAATGAAAGCAAACACTTCGGTCAATGTTTTTGACTAGATGAGTACATAAATATATTGAAATTCAATTTCAAGCCAGCTGATGTTCATGATATTAGAGATCATCGATGCCGATGATGTGGCTCGTCCACCATCAAAAGACAATAAAGTTCAGGCTCCAAATTTGGCCCAAAATAGCGACTTTTTCGCGCTTTTTTCTTATGGTCCTACTACTCTGAACCCAGAAGAGGGTTTAGAGAGGAAAAGAAGAAAAGAAGATCTGATCGCGACCACTGCCTTTAACTCACGACCAAACAACCCCATTTTGAGTCGACCTCGAATACGAGAATCATCGTGAACACTTCTAAAGATTCGCCGACCTATATCTCACAACAAAGTGTCCGAATTGAACTTCTGGAGTCATTTTCGGATTTCTATCAACACAGTCAACAAAATGGTCGCTGAATAGGGACATTTCACCTGACCTCTACGTAGAAGGAAGCCGGAGTGTCGAGTAATGTTCAGATTGCTTCCTCTGCTCCTCAGATTTGTTCTGCAAATATACGTACGGTGCCTTTTACACACATGCGATGAACTTTAAAAGCCGTGAAAATCAAGAACTCCAAGCAAAATCATAATTTTTAATTCACGGTTCAAAATATTGGTAGATTTTTTACGGTTCGACACTTGTGTGCGAGCAGTTTCATAACCATAGGATCACTCACAGGAAATACGAGTTTCTGAGTGCAGAACCAAGACAACATGGAAGCTCCATTGTGACCACTTTGTGTAACGACATGTGTAACGACTTCCTCAGTAGCTGACGCTTATTAGCATAAACTTTCCTCACAGGGTTAGGATCGGATCAGCAAAAATGTTAGAATCACCCTCTAGAACGTGGGTCCAACTCTGAGAGTTTTGACCGAGAAACGGCTGCGAAATATCCTCAAAATGCCTGTTTGCCGCGTGATAGCAGCCATATAGCCGGCAAATAATGCTCGCCGCGAAAGAGCCGCAAAATAGCCGCTAAACAGTGTTCGCCGCCAAATAGCCGCGAAATAGCCGAGAAGTAGTGCTCTACAGGTGAGTATATGTACGACGCATTACAGAAGCATGATGTGGATGTCAACACCTCTGTTGGTATAATTACTCAAGCTTGACGTCCTAGGACCTCGTTCCGCCTCTGGAGGCCCCGCCTAAATGCTGGCGTCCCAGGATGGCGGTTCGGTGAGCCGGCGACGGCTGAGGCCTGGTTATTTCGGTTACTTCTTGTTATTACTCGGCTATTTCTCAACTAATTCTTGTCCATTTCGTGAAAAGTCCGCGAAAAAATATCCGCGAAATATCCGCGAAATGAAATAATATGAAATATCCGCGAAATACCCGAGAAATTGCCCAGCAGGAGCCGCTGCGGAGCCTGGTAGGTAATTTCTCGGCTAATTCTAGGTCAAAACTCTCAGAGAAGCCACAGGGCTGTATAAGGCTGCTCGAACTGTTCAAAAAGATATTATTCAGATGATACTTCGATCAGCACGATAGAGTACGAGAAATAAGCTAAACCCCTGAGGTATGACAGAATATGGTATCCCGACTTCTCCTTTCCTCTGTAAAAAATCGGAATTCTCATCACTCATGGCGCGTGCGGGGCGCGCGATGCTGCAGCCTCCGTCTGTATTGCGCTCTCTCGCTGTCTCTAACCCCCGCTACGCACCATCACGCGTAGAGAATTTTGCAGTTGTGAAACTCTTAAAACCATTTTTCATAAAAACGAAATTCGTCGATGACCTTCGGTTTCGAACCTTAATTATTTGTTACCTTATAGTGTGCTTGTAGTTGCCGCCTTTAACTTGTAATTAACAATGTCACTATGAATGTGTGAATACCGTTCACGTCGAAGAAAAAAACAAAAGAAAGTATTCGGAAATTACTCTAACTGGTTATTATCTCAACAACCGCAAAACAGAAAGCTTTGACCAATACAGAGGGAACGATGTTTTTCCCCGGAAAGATGGTTGATTGTGATGAATACTTGTTGCAGATGTAACGTGGGAAAATTCGCCGGAATGTTACTGATCCGACATCTACCGGAGGCGGCTGGTTATAAAATAATGTGCCAGAGAGTCTGGGAGAGAACGGCAAGAGAGGGGAAGAGACACACGGGATTTCATTCGGCTGAAAGCATCCACCGCAGACTTGATGGTCTACGGGGTTGATGAAGATCCCATGAAGCTGTCATGCACAGCTTTGCACAAGGCAAGCCTAACAACACAATGTTTCCTCGACTCTTTTTTTTTCAAGCGCCCTAGTATTGAAATTAGCATACTCCATTAATACCCAGAACAATTTCAGAGATCCCCAGGAAAAGAAAGCCCGCCGTAAGACCTCTATTGAATTGTAGGTCTAAAAAACGACATAACTTCTGAGCATGCACCGTACAATTCCAAAAAGCCTTCAGTTTGACGTAGCCGACTTACGCCAGCGCGTCGTGGTTTGCACTTTTTCTCCGAAACTGCTTAACTCTCATCTTCCGAGCGTTCGTAGTTGTCCAATAAATGAAAAACATTAGTATGAGTGTGCCCCGCGGCCCTCGTCTTCAAAGGCTGACTGGACGCTTTTCGGGAACCAACACTGTTTTTATTCAAGCATTCATTCAAGTTTCCAGTTCGCGATAAGGACAGTTGTTGAGTTCACCTCACGGGAAAGTAGATCTGGCCACTAGAGTGTTGCCCGAATATTCGTTTATTCGAATAATATTCGAATATTCGAATAATTCGAATATTCGAATATTCAAAGAAGTGGATTATTCGGGTTATTCGAATAATCGGAAATTCAAAGAAGTGGAATATTCGTTTATTCGAATATTCGAATATTCAAAGAAGTGGAATATTCGGTTTATTCGAATATTCAGCACGAATAATTTGAACATTCGACAAGATCGCACTCCATTTTGCCCTGATTTTACATTTCAAACATCTTAGCGTAGTGACGACTAATTTCTCTCAATTCTTCGGTACCTCATAAATATAAAGATACTGTGCTTATCTGGGTTAAATTCCATTCCGCAATTGCGTCTCGACGCGCTTTGCGGCCGCACGCGCTCGAGTCAATCGAGTTTCCAGCTCTAAAACCGACACGATATGGCTTTTTTTATGCAGTTTTCTTCAATTTTGTTTAGTTTCCAGTTTCTAAAACCCACCTAGATTCAACAGATCCGCAGCCGCGGCGCTGGAAACTCTTCCGACTCGGAAGCGCGCGGCCGCAAAGCGTGTCGAGACATATTGCGGACCGGAGTTTGACCCAGATAAGCACAGTATAGCAGGTATTTCCAATATATTAAATCGCTCGTAGGATTTTGTCAAAACGCTAGAAATTCCCATTTCACCTTTAGTTATAGAGAAAAGTCTAAATCTTGAGCGGCTCATAAGTATAGCAACACTTGAGCAACATGGAAATTTCCTACGATGATGGCCAGAATGAGCCATTTCCATGAGTATTTTCATGAAACTGGTTCGAGGTGATGCTATTTGTCTACTTTCCCGGTGAACTTCACCTGAATTCTGACGCAGAAGCCCAAGTTCTCTCCTTCCATAATGCTGGACGTGGAATTCGATGGTTGCCAGCCACCTAGGACGACTAGCTGGATGTAGTCTCAAGTTCGCGCCAGATCCTGAGCCACTCAACGTCTGTTGTCGCCCAGACGTCTCATGGAGTTGGGAAGCGAAATATTACACGGCGAGTTCCCAGTGACATGGTGTCGGTCTCAACGACTAACTACGAATTGCCGCTGAGATTCCGAAGTAGGGCACGGCTAAGCAGCACTAGGAAGTTCGCCATCGCATAAACCGCGCATAACTCAACTGAACTCAACTAAGCTAAACCAAACTAGACCGAAGCAGATCACAAATTTGGCGGCAGTTTAGCGGGTATTTTGCGGCTATTTCACGGCGAGCATTGTTTGGCGACTATTTCGCAGCCAGCATTATTTGGCGGCTGTTTCGCGACTATTACTCGGGAAAAAGGCATTTTGCGTCTGTTTCGCGGCTATTTCTCGGCCAAAACTCAGAGTACACGCTCGTAAACGTGGTTGAGATAACCACGGAAATATAATGGTATGGCTCAGAACACAACGCCTACGCATTTTGAAGCGTCAAAAACGACTCACAATGACGCTACACGTGTGAGAAGTTGGCCCCGCCCCGTATCTGCCCGCCCTTGCATTTGCGCCCTCTTCCAAAAAAGGGGTTCTGGGCCATTCCCACCATCGGCGACGCTTGTGGGTTGTACAATGAGTACAATAAGTGAGCCATACACATCGACAATGGTGGGAATGGCCCAGCACTCCTGTTTGGGGGAGGACGCAAATACAGGTGCGGGGCCGACTCCTCAGTCGTGTAGTGTCACTTGTGGTCGTTTTTGACGCTTCAGAATGCGTAGGCGTTGTATTCTGAGCCATGCTATTCAACTTCCGTAGTTAGTATCTCAACCACGTTTACGAGCGTGTATGCTGAACTTAAGTGATAAGAGTGCAGCCGGTTCAATTACCCAAGTATGCAGTACACAGGCCCCGCCCAGCATCTGGAAGCCCTGCCCATCTGGTGGCGGCCTCAGTGGAGGTTGGGCGACCCAGCCGCGACGCGTGGGTCTACCGACTACGCTTCGTGTCGGTGTGTCAACCGCGACGCGTGTCGGTTTGCCGACCGCGACGCGTGTCGGTGGGCCGCCCGCGATGCGTGTCGGTGTGCTGACCGCGATGCGTATCGATGCGCCGAGCGCGACGCGGGTCGGTGCAAAGTAGTTCCTAAGCCACATAAAAGTCTTGCTGGATGTGAACCGCTGCTAAATAGGCCGCTAAACGTGACAGGTCAAAATGTCAACAGACCGACAACAGGCGGAAGTCGCTGGGCAACGGGCAGTTGTCAGGCTTACAATGCGAGCGATTTGAGTTGTCAAGAGGGTGCAGTTTATGAGATGACAACTTCTCAACCTGTTGTCGACGCCCCAGTTTGCCCGAGTGGATTGGATGGGATAGTACGCAATAGTGTTCCCCAAATATTCGCTTATTCGAATAACATTCGAATATTCGAATAATTCGAATATTCGAATATTCAAAGAAGTGGATTATTCGGGTTATTCGAATAATCGAATATTCAAAGAAGTGAAAAATTCGTTTATTCGAATAATCGAATATTCGAAGAAGTGAAATGTTCGAATTATTCGTTTATTCGAATATTCAAAAAAATTATTCGTTCCAACACTCTACTGGCCACCCCAAAAGCGCGCGGGAGCAAGTCACAGTGGCTATTTATTGGGTGCCAGCCATCACACCCCCCAATTAACCAGTTTGTAGGAAATGCTCGTTTCGCCGACTTTCTTTGCTCCTAGATTAGTTGCTGACTACATTAAGAGACTACTAACCAAATTAAGAGCAAATTCAACGACGGCGAGCAAGCAGTCATCGAATCTCGTTTTTCGGGGGCGGGCGGAAACCAAGCAATTGGCGGTTCTAACTTTTTCCTGAACGATAAGTGATTTTTCACTTATTTTCACTTTTATGATGGCCAGATCTACCGTTAGATAAAGATAGCACAACAGCTGTCACGAACCCTGCTTACATACTAACCTGAGAAGGGTCGGTCAGCACCCAAGCTTCTCTAGCGTTAAAAATTCTCAGAGGGGGATTGCACCTTCAGATAGGGAAGCTGTATTGGTAGGTTGCACTCGATGTTAACGCTTAGTACATTTTCTGTCCGTAACAGCCACCTTCGCACATAATTGCCTCTGAATACTCGCACTTTACCGGCATTCAGCACCGGGCGATCACGCACTTAACACCATTAATTACACGCATTGAGAAGCTCCATCGCGAGGGTACGTTATTCAATCAGCAGCACGTGCTGCCAAATTTTTTTCTCAAGAGCACGTTATACAATTTCAATGCTTAGGGCCACGCTCCTCCGACAGACTGTGGGGCCTTCCGTAACGAAGAGAGTGGCATAGAATACAGCCTTGCTGCAGCTCGCAACTGAGACACACCCTCGTCACAGTCCATAAGAAGAAAGTTTTCTTCACTTCGGGCTGCGTGCCCATCCGTTAGTGGTCCAAGATCTTCAACAAGATACATACCTCAATGTCACCTCCAGGAGCGGGCCGGAAAGGCCAACTCCTCAGACAATAGAAAGGCCAACTCTCCGAGGAATCAGCCTCTGCTGGCCCTCTAATCCCACCTCGGGCTCAGGGATGCGTTTCCTTCGTTTTTTTATGTCTTCTTTGTTTTTTTTTTCATAGCTTTGGCGGAAAAATCACTTCTGGAAAAAACACGATCAGTCAGTCGGTCAAAAATTGACCGTTCTGTTGCGATCCGCAGTCGATACTTCGCTGCCCACATGCGTCTGCAGCAACGTTGCATTCGTCAATCTTTGCCAGCTTCGTGAGCCAATCGTGATGGTTCCATTCAAGAAATGGCTGAACTGAACCGCCTTGTAGAAAATGCGTGCGGTCGTGTCGCGGCTTTTACTGACCGATAGCCCCCTATGAGCTGTTGGTCAGTGGTGACCGCGGCGCGACCACTCGCATTCAAATTGATTGTGACAGCTAAAAATATTCTCTTCAAATCATAGCACAAATATGGATCGCGAACTATTAATGACCGTCTGCGAACGAAGTCTGTTCCGTTAAGATCTCTGTTTACGCTTCCTCTCGCTCGCCCACGCACAATTCGGAAGAGATGCGGCCACTTTCAAGCCATTCGCTTTGTCCCTCAAGCAATTAAAGCCAAACTCACCTCAAAATCAATGCCCTCGTGTCTATACGCCAATACGCCTACCAAGACCATCTCAAACCGTAATAAATGAACAGCAAGAGAGTTGATTCGAGGGAGTGATCACCAGGACAAACGTTTCCAATCGAATCAACACGAGGCAGGATGCATTTTCCGGTGTCCTTCTGCCTGTACGGACACCTATCAGCGTTGGAGAGCGCTGAGGAGCGTTGGAGAGCGAGCGCGTGCGTTCTCGCCACGTATGGACTAAGCCTAAGAGAGTAAAATTCTGTCATAATGTGGAGCACATTGATTACGTTGCCTTGCTTTTCTAGTCGAAAATATATCACCGTGAAAATAAAACATTTCGGAGGGGAACATCAGGTTTTTATTCACTGATTTTCGAGACCGAAAAGTTTTGGTTTTCTGGTTTGCGAATTTTCGCAAATGCCGCCTTCAACTAATTTCTGACCTCTTGGTGCCTCGGGGTATTCTCAAGAATCTGCAGCTTAGAGGGCGAGCACAGAATAGTTCCTCGGGCCGTCCGAATCGGCAAGAGTTCACTTTGACTAGCGCTCACCTTCTGTACGAGTGTGGGAAGGGTCTTTAATCATCAGACAGTAGATGACGTCGGATGCCCTCATCTATCCACTTATCAGGCCTTTCTCATCTCACCTCCGTTTGCCCAAAACGTCAGTAGCTCATCTCGGGCCGACCTCAACTATGTTCCTCTTGAAAGGCGAGCAGAGGACAGTTCCTCAGCTCACCGAAAACAGTAATATCTTATTTCGGCTCGACCTCACCACTTGTCCGCGTTGGTGAGGCCGATCAGAGGAAATATCTTCTGCTCGCCCTGTTCTCATACAAGCAGCTGTCAACAGAATTGTTGTGAATTCACAACGGCTGTGCAATTAGAAACTACGCTGATGGTAGGAAGTTTCTCACGCAATACAAACTGTGTGCTGCGAATTTGTTCCTCATTGCGTGTGAGCACAAGACATTCCATGAAACAGCGTCACTTTGAAACGTTACTACATAGTTGAGCATTCCAAAGCTCACCGGAGAAGCTTAAAGTCAAAACAATCGCTCCAATCAGTCATTTCCGGAATCTTTTTGTTTGTTCCCCGGGAAGAATTGCTTTGATGCTTTCAGCGATTCTCCCAACATAACTGCAAAAGCTACATTTTTTTCAAGATAAGATCCAGAACCACATACCCACAGAACATTTTGCCAACGGCAAATTGTGAATTAAGCTAATAATAGTACGTTTTCCAGCCTGAGAGCACATTATATTCGTCATTTATCACACTAGTTGGTTTCATTCAAAACATCTTATTTTGCACGACAAGTTTGTATTCGCCTAACTGCAACATTTGCAGCTCAATCTCCTTGTCTCCTGAAAAACGTCAAGATTTTGACATGGTGAAACCTGCTGACTTGCGATTTCCTTCGAAACACGGATTAGAGCGAACGATCTCTGGCTAGGAGAGGGCTCTTCACGATGTAGAAGCTTTTAGGGAATAATTGCTCAGGGAATTTATATGCTTCCTTCCGTATAAGTCATCTTTAAATCATCAAGTTGATCAACTTTCAGGAGCAATGCACGTGAGAAGTCGCAGAAAACGCACTAGGATTCGAGGGAGTTCGCAAGATATTGCCACACACCTCTTGTCAAATTGCGATAAATCTGCCAACACCCGCAAACCTTGATGAGTAAAACATTATAGTCCGCAAAGTGAAAAGTGTGAGTACAGGCATGACAGAGCATTTGTTATTCGATAATCTAGCAAAGAATGTGGCGAACTGGAAGGAAGAACCACTTTCGTTGGGTTCGATCCTCGCCCAAAGTCCACCACGCTTTTTGTTCCTCCAGGCTGTGTAAATTGGGATCAGAATCATCCGCAAAGATACAAGCAATGATCTTCCCCCAAATGAGCAATGATCCGAAAGCCACCGGCCCAGCAAGTCATAGTATGGGTCAGGAACACATTCAAGTCTATACGATTACTAAGCCCAATATGGGGTTGAAGGGGACGATGTCTGAACTTTATCCCATCCTCAAACCTGAAAACTTACCGGTAGCCAAGAGCCTCGCTAACAAGGGAAAAGCCTAGAGTGTCAAACGCATCTGCTTAAATGACTAGTACCGTTAGTATCTCTTGTGGATCCAATAGTTAAATTGTGCAGGATCCAGTCCCGAGCTGCAGGTTCCAAAAAGTTACAAGCTTAAGAAGGTGGTATTTTTTTTGCTTTTTGTACATTTCAAAAAGCGCAGTAGTCTTCGAAAAATCCGGAAATGGATCTCATAAATGTGTTCAGCGCCCAAAACTACCCTTCTGAACAAAGCTTGGGGAAAGGTACATTTTCCATACTTTGTCCAGACTGAGAGCGTTTTGGACTTGTGCGGATTTTCGGTTGGGCGTTTATTTATACAGATTAAAGGCAGGGATCGCGATAAAAACGACTCTTTAACTCTCTTCATAAGAATGTAGATTTGGTCATCACAAAAGTAAAAGTAAGTGAAAAAACCCGGAAATTCGTGGGAAAAGCGCTCAAAAACAAAGTATAACGGCCAATTACCGGTGTCGGCCGGCCCCCTAATTAACGCAATTTTCATTAATGCTTGCTTATCCAACATTTATTTGGCTATTAAAGTAATCAGTAGTCTCCGGAAATGTTCAGAAATTACTTTAGAAGCAAAGTAAAAGTTGACAAAACAGACTTTTACTCAAATCTCGATAATTGGGGGCGGGAGGACACGAAGCCATAACTTTCTCCTGAGAGTTTTTTCTCCAATTTTTTACTTATTTTCACTTTTGTGATGGCCGGATCTACCATTCTAAGGTGATATCACAACAACCGATTTTATCGAGAACCCTGCCTTTAAAGGCAGTGTTCACGAAGAGAAAGGTTCCCCTTTTTTGACTAAAATGTAAGCTTTGGGTCCCTATAAGAAGATTAAGAACGGAAGTGCGACGAAAAACGGCCGGTGAGTGGGTGAAAATCTCGTAGGCCAGCCGACCCATTGGGCCACTCCGCCCACGTCCTATAATAGTTCCCCTGAATTTGTGCTTAAATGAGCGGTGGTTCCCGATCAAAAGCCCCGTTCATACCTTCATTCTCAACGTCTCTCTTTACTTAGGTCGGCTCGCACACATCGGCTGCAAAAAACGGGAGTTACAAGCCTCGGACAACTCGTCCACAATTTTCCCTTGCTGAATTTCGAGGGGCCATAACTCCGTTTCCAGGGGGTCTTGTACTATTACAGGGACATCATTGGAATCAGCATGGGACCGTTTTCAAGATTGGCGGAAAACAGAAAAACGACTTCTATCGTGAACACTGCCTTTAAGGCTGGAGACAAAAACGATCTCGAGCAACAAGCACAGGCCTGCAGTGACCGTCTTACGCAGTTCGGCCTTCGAATAAACGTCAGGAAGACCGAATACTTGACAACCGACGCAAATGAGCTCGGCAGTATAAGAGTAAATGGCACGAATCTACCGCGAGCGGATACTTTCAAGTATCTCGGATCGACAATTACTGCTGACGGCGGCATTGTTCATGAGATAACTGTTCGTATCAATGCTGGCTGGCCTAAGTGGCGCTCGGCAACCGGTGTCCTGTGTGAAAAGAAGATTCCTGATAACCTGAAGTCGACAGTGTATAGGTCTGTAATACGACCTGTTGCACTCTAAGCTGAGTGCTGGCCAGCGACCAAGGAGGCAGAACGTCGTCTGAGTGTCATGGAAACGAAAATGCTGCGATGGAGTGCGGGCATCACGCGTCTCGATCATGTTTCCAATGAAGACATCCGGTAGCGATTTGGTGTTGCTCACATTGCTGAAAAACTACGAGAATCAAGATTGAGATGGTATGGTCATGTTCTGCGTGGCAAAGACGATTCCGTTCAAAAGATCGCTCTTGATTTAGAAGTCCATGGCAGGAGACCGAAAGGACGTCCGAAGCAGCGGTGGCTGGACACACTGCACAACAATCTGAAGGCTGCTGGCTTACATCCCGATCAGGCGCACGATCGAGAAAAGTGGCGCCAACGAACCATTCATGCGCACCCTGCAAGGAAGCGGGACAACCGCTAAAGAAGAAGAAGATAAGAGGGCTGGAAGCGTTACAGAAAAATGTTACAGATTTGACTCAAAGTTCTTCCAGGAGAGTTTTTTGGGGCGCTCATCACGAATCCGTAGTTTATTAATCGATTTTCCAAAGTTTTCAGCTAATTTCGTTCGAAGCTTCCCAACCGGGGAAAATTTCGAGGGAAAAACGCCACTTTCGAGATTTCCGGATTTCCTTGATAGATGTGTCTAAAAAGCATTCTCTGAGGGTCATTTGGAGTGCTAAACACGGATCTCGAGTCCATTTATCGAGTTTTTGCAGATTACGGTAGATTACGGTGGGTATACGGTAGTTTGGTCAGAATCTCAGATTTTATTCAAAATTTGTATACGGAGGTTATTGGGGTGGAGAATACGGATTTAATCGATTTTTCGCTAATCGATTTTCAAAATACTAAGGTAGGTTTTGTCCCCTAAATGATATGTTACCTACCGTGGCCTACAGTAAACTTCGAAATTTCGACAAATGGACTGCAGGTTCGTGTTCACCACCCTAAACTACCCTTCCGTACAAGTTTTGAGCTAAATCCGAGAAACTTTTTTGGAACTCAAAAAAAAGCCTGATGCCTTTTCGCGAGGGTTGAAAAAAGCTCATAACCTTTTTGAACCTGCAGTTCGGGACGGGATACTGCGCATTGTTACTATTGAGCCAGAAGGGGTACTAACGATACAAGCCGTTTTCGCAGATGCGTTTACCACTCTAAACACTTCCCTTGTAAGTCACTTTAGAGTGCTCTTCAAAATCTCAGCGAAGATCGCCTCATCCACCCTAGTCACGTTTTGGGCGCAATTCCAAGAACATTTTTGTAACACCCTGAAATCTGCTTTGCCTTCTTGCGAAGCTTTGAACACGCTCATAACTATTTGGAACCAGCAGCTTGAGTTGAGTTAGCATACAATGTCACTATAGAGGAGCTAGCGATAAGTACCAGCTACGCAATTCTTTTACGCAGATGCGCTTAAAGGCACATTCCAACCCCAGAATCGTTTTTCGGTTTTTCTGCCTTCATTGAAAACGGCCCCACGCCGATTCTAATGATGTGTCTGGAATCGTACAAGACCCCCTGGAAACTGAGTTATGACCCCTTAAAAATTCAGCTGCGGAAGCATGGTGGACGAGTTTGCCGAGGCTTGAAACTCTCGTCAGTTGCAACCGATGTATGCGAGCGGACCTGATTGAAGAGAGAGGCTGAGAATGAGAGGGAGTACGGGGCTATTGATCGAAAATCATCGCTCATCTCGCCACTGTTAAGTTCGAGACATTGCAAAATGGGCGTGTCAAAGCGGCTTCCTGATGCGTGCTTCCCAGGGTGGCTTCCTCCTATATTTTGCTTATTGCGAGGGGAGACTCAAACGCCAACGTCGAACAGGGAACGAGATTCTCATGTCGTAAAATAGCGTGTTTTGATGCGTCGATTGCGTCCAGCACTATTCATTCTACGACATCATAGAAATTCTTGCTACCTCGGGGAATTAATTCCTGGACTTCTTTGTTTTTATCTTAGAAGAAAACTTAAGTTACATGATAATGTACGTAAAAGGAGATTAAAATGACAAAACACATTCAATATAGGCTGAGTTTCGGTGTGTACAGGAAAATTAAAAGAACATTGCTTTAATTTGTTTCCATGACGTCGTAGAATGAGTAGTGTTGGACGCAATCGACACACCGAAACACCCTACTTTACGACATAGGAATCTCGTTCCCTGTCCAACGTTACCGTTCGAGTCGACGGGAGAGCACACACTTGACAGGTCTTATATAGGGTGGATCCACTTCACAATTATGTGGAAACCTCAGATTTCCTTCCTGAGCTTACACTGTACCTTCAAACGTGTCCGCGGCAGCTGTAAGTCCAGAAAAATGCGTGGACCCAAGACTGCAAAGGCTGCCTCAGGTCGGGCCCCACCGTTCATACAAGTAGTATGAATGAAGCCATCACACGTATGGGCTTCTTTCTATTGAGACGCCATGTTTGACTGACTTCGAGCCAAAAAAAAAATGCACTCGAAATATTCTACAGGCACAGCGTTGTCTTGTATCTTGCCTTCGGTGGCAGCAGAAGAGATTCGGAACTGCCTGTGCTGTATATGCATTTATGGAGGGTTTTTGGTAAATTCAGTCTAATGAATGGAGTTGCAGTAGATTCCTGCCCGCGATCGAAATCCCAAAGACCAGTGGTGCCGCGTGCGCCACAAGAAACGCCGCAATAATCTGGTCTCGTCCATCCCATTGACTAGAGTTGGCGAAAGGCTTTTAAATATGTTGGTGTATCCGTGAATTAGACAACTAGAAACACATGGATTTTAGACTGTTTAATATCAGCTGTTAACATTATGGGAATAATGCGATCTATAAAACAACACTCAAATAGGTTTCTTTTATTAATTTGGGTGGTTTATAATGATAAAAAGGATAATGATATGAAGCCGAGACAACATCGAGCGACATGAACATATGCAAGACGATCACGCGCAGTCAAAAGGTGGCCATATGCCCTTCGACTCTCGTCGTAACTCGAGAAATGAATTCGTCTACTACGAAAATGCTCGCCTTTGTTGTAGGATGCTCTATTCAGCTGTACCCAAGATGCTCAAAACTAGGAGATACATCACTTTATACATCACTTCACTGCGGTTCGATCGATGACGATTTTGTTGGCCCCCTCTATGCGCTTGGATGAAACTAATGGGTAAGATGTAGAAGCCTGTGTTCGAGGCACAAAATTGGCTTCAAAACATATAAAAAAAAACAAATCCCTGTCAGTACCAAAACCAACCCTAATCACTAGAAGTCTCTCTTTTTAGACTCCCCTTTACTTCGTGAGAGGGCTCGTCATCTCTCGATCAAAAACTGATCAAAACCGATCAAGATATCTTACTATGTAAAAGTAAATAGAGCTCAAGTTCCTTGTAGTGCTGTGCATTGCGTAGGAAATATTGTTGAGATTTATTGTTGTGTCTTGAGCAGCAAATAAGCTTCGTAAAATCTTGCTCATGCAGCGAAACTATTCATGGTGAGCTTCTACTATAGCCAATTGAATTTACTACACAAGGAAGTGGGCGAAACACAGAGGGCAGTGCTCGCTGAACATCCACTCTTCTCATTTCCCCTCCCTTTAACGCCCTTCATCCAGACGCCCGCGACGTTTTAAGGAAGTCCGTGACTTTCACTTGAAAACATCCTTTGATGTTAGGTGCAGCACTATGCTGACAAATATTTGAGAAAGAGCCTCTGCAGAAAAAAGTGGTAGAAAGAATAAAACAAAGAAGTTCTCACACTAACAAGGGACGACCCCCCCGCGGTGGGAGACGTCATGAAAAAAGTTCTTCTGATAGTTGTGGGGGATGGATAGAGTAACATCACTGTATGTGTTGTTTTACCTATGGACCATCCGGTAGAGCAAGAAATTGGAAAAAAATGAAAAAATAGCGTGCGCATTTTCTCCAACCGTCCACCTTGGCTGTGCTTTCGGGTTTTCAGAAGCGAAAATTGGCTGGCTACCATATCTAACACCCACTCACTCACTCTCGAACTCGAGATAATCGAAAAAATTTCTACGTGATTGAGCCTAGTTTAGTAGTATTTGATGAAGGGTTAGCATGTGTAATGGGCAACCAATTTTCGCTTTCTGAAAATCAAAACTGAGCGTTAATGATAATTTTTAAGAGAAGGTTCATCGCTTTGCTTCTTACAATGGCAATGCTTTTTTCTCCGATGATTTGCAAAAGACTTTGATCTGTTCGAGAAAGGTGTCTTCTTTTACTAGAGCGAAAAAGAGTTTTACAAGATGCTCACATCACAATATTTCGGCTATTACGAAACAGCCAAAAAATCCTGGAGAATCAAGCCCATTATAAAATTTTCCTAAGTTTTGATCCCGATTTTGGCATATCTTAACCACCGTTTGAGCTGTCTTCCCACTTCCTAGTGGGTTCAGAGCTTCAGCCGCTGATCCGTGGAGAAGTGTGAAAGAAGACACACTGCTCCGCATTCCTTTTATACCCTACCCCTTACCAATCAGGTATCACCAATTCTGTTTACAGTGTCGCCGGGAGTTTTTGTCTGTTTCGCAATAGCCCAATATTTCTCAATGAACCCGAAATGCCAGCACAAGAAGGCGAGAAGAATCATTTTTTGAATAACTCAGGCAAACTCAAATGTCGACAGCAGGTTGACCCGCCCCTTTCTCAAGCAACCGGGTGATGGCAGGTTTTTTTGGGAGAAAAACATGGAACTGTAATCGACCTGCTATCGACCTGTCGATAGCAGTTTCACGGCAGGCTGTTAAGGCAACTTATCCTATCGCCGGTGAACATTGATTGCCCGAATCTCCAATGCTTGACGAAATATTCAGTCGGTTGAACGACCGAAGAATCTGCTTTTGTCTTTATTTCCTTGTCTTTAATTCGTGAAGCACGTGCTCCTTGGGCAATAACTCGCAGACTAGACTTTAGGTTGCATGGAATCATTGCTGGAGTAATGTTCTGAGAATTCTTCGAGTGTTTAAAAATTGTATTATTCTTTGGATTTCTATTTGCCAGTATGTAGGTTTTGTTTGGGCGTCTTAAACATTTTTTTTCAGTTCGATTCTGTCATGCTTTTAGAATTCTGTTTCTCGACTTACTCGATGTTTCTTACTTTTTCGGCTCTTGAGTACTCAGTTTATTCGCGAGATCGAAAAGTTTAAGGCTTTCGGGCAGCTGAAATGTCCGATTGATGGAATACTTGTACGAATTCTTTCACACATCGAATTGTAAACGGGATATGTTTGCGCATTTAATCATTCATTATAAATTTTCCCACATGTTTACACCAGAATTTTAATTCGTTGGAAAACTTTATAAAGATCATATCCGAGAAATCCTCCTAATTCCATATTAGGTCTGAAATTGAAGTTGTTGTTAACAGATATCGGCATTCGACGCTAGGTTTTGAATGAGTCAATGGATCAATGATTCGAACATCGTATTTTTCGAACACCTCAAATGAATGAATAATTTAGTGAATCACTTCTGAAAATTTTCGGGCGAATGATTTTTCCAGCTATAGAGTTTTTGAAATTACCGAGTGGAAGAGAATATATTTGAATGAGGTACATATTTTTCAGGTCACCGAAAGAATGTTTCGAATTACGAGTTTTTCAAGACTTGGGCTGAGTGAATAAATTTGGAAAACGCCTCTTGAATTTTTCAAGAAGGAATGACTATATTCTATTGGAGAACTGTCCTCCATTCATATCGAATGAATATCTGTAAAATTCAATATTCCAATTAAAATTCGATTTTTCGAATTCTTCCCAAATAAATCATGAATATTTTTGCAGATTTTTTAGTGGCCGAATATTCAAAAAGCGTGATTCGAAATTACATTATTCAAAAATATCAAGTTTTTCAGTTCTCCTAGTAAACCAAATTTTTGGAAAACCGAAGTTTGAATTTTCGAAAGGATCGAATGTTCAAAAAAAAAACAAAATTCAATTAAGTCCTGAATGAACCGATTTGACGGAGTATTAGAAATTGAAATTACCCAATCCTAAAATTGAACCTAGAATTGAATCTAATATTCACGCTTTGGAACATTCGAGTCATTCAATCGCTCCAGCCGCGAGGCGGCTGGAGAGGTTCAGTTTTTTTATTATTCGACTGGGTCCCAAGTATAGTAGATAAAATTGACGTATTTCATTTCTTCTTCTGCCGTACGGGTTTCGGGCTGTGGCGAGCCCGTTCCTCCACTTGATGCTACTGCAAACTCCAAGTACGCAAGTGATCAGGGTGAGCAGATTGCGGGCACATGAAATTCCGACCCAAGACTTGCGTAAAAAGCCGGTGGATAACATTCAAGCCACATTCAAGAAGAAAGTGCAGAAGCGCGGCCTCCGAAGGTGGCGAAATGGCCTAAACGTGTGCCGCAGAAAAAAAAGAAACATACTGGAATGGACTGGTTTCAGGGAAAGTCGAACATGGAGACTATTGCAATATTATCAGATCGTTATGAAATTCCCTCACTACTCAGGCGATTATCGGCCCCGAGCCGCCTGACAGTTAGGCTCGTTTTTTCGATCTGGGAGTCGGCTCCTGTTGCTGTCCGGGCTATTCCGGTTGGCCCGAACAGGAACAGCAGCAGCCCGGAGATTGGGAGAACGAGCCGAACTGCCAGGCGGCTCCGATTCCTATTCGGTGCGGCTCGGGGCCGGGAATCGCCTGAGTAAATGTACCCACTGATCGGAATTCTATAGGCCAGGCTTGCGTTAGAGGCGCCCGGCAGCAGTGCCTGCCTTTTGGCCCAGCGCTGATTTTTCAATGAATGGGCTCTCTGCTTCCAACTCCCCAGAGCGCCAGGGGCTGATTTGTGTTAGGAGCGCGCGGCCGATCTGCATGTCTTCTGATGGCACCGGAGAGGAATGAAAATCGTCTGGACGGGCCAAACAGGTTTCAAAGAGTTATTTCAGAATTGTAGCTCAGGCGCCACTCGGCTGGATCGAACGACACGCAGCGCGGCCTCGCGCCGCTAACACAAGCCAGATCGTGTGGTCTGCGAAATTTCGGACAGAGAGTAGGTCTGCGAGTTTGCTCTTGTTCGAATGTAACTTTCGAGCAAATGTGGTATACTAAGCGTAAGCGCAACGCGTCCTCTGTCTAATATCGCTACCCGAAAAACTCGACCTTCGGAGGTTTCAGGTATCAAAAATTTTTCAATACACCACGTTCTACGCTTTCTATCTATCAGGGCTGTTTAGGATCATGCAACATTCTAAGCGAGTGAGGGCTGAATTATAGCAGCAAAACAGACTCCCTGATTTCCTTCCCAATTTAGCAAATTTAAATTTATTGAAATTTCTGAAAATGCAATTTCCATCATATTTTCATTATCGAGCGACTTCAGCCCAACCAAGTTTAGGATTGATCCTTTTTCTCAGTACCTTATACTACTATACTCATTTTGTTAATCATCAATATTTGCTTCAGATGTTCGATTTTCACAGTTTTCAGTAGTTTTCGAAATGAATGGACCACAGATGAAAATGGACCTTCAAAAAAACCGAATTCCGTCACATTGGAGAAATTCCATAAACCAGTTCCAGTACCAAAATCCAGCCCTCACACATCCCGAATGTTCCATGGTCTTATGTAGGCCTGATGGATGGCAATAAGAGAACGAGGGGCGTTCAAAATGTATCGGAGCCTCGTCTACAATTCGCAATAAAATACAGAAAAGGCCCAGTTTTTCGAGCTGCTAGATCACAGTTAGATAGAGGACGAGTTGAGCTTTCAAATAGTAACCCACATTTGATCGCAAAATCACATGCGGACAAGGAAATTTTCAAAAACTCTTTGGATGCTCTTCTTTCCTAACGACCTAATAATTAGAACGTATCAGAATACTGAAGCAATAGAGCCGAGTCGTATGCCTAGCTATCTTGAGGTCGCCCCTTCCCCTAGTCTAATTCTCCGATTAGGCCCCCCTGTTAATAAAAGGCCGGCGATAGGATGCCTACAGCAGAATTCATAAATCCGGCGGTAGCAGGTCGACAGCTGAACCTTTCATGGCTTCGGTTAGGTCAAGCCGCCGCCTCCTAATCCGGCGCTAGGAGGTCTACAGCTGGACCTTTCGGCGTGATATCAGGTTCTCTCGCTTCGGAATCAGCCTTTTTTTGGTGTCCTCAGCTGATGTGCTCTGTGACGACACCTCAGAAACCTGCCGACGACATTTGAGTTTGCCTGAGATGGTGAGGAAATGCTCATATACTACAGGGATTCACGCGATAGAAGTTGTAAATCCAGTAAGACTGGAAAAGCAAGTAAAACGTGGATGAGAAACCTCGTGGATAAACAATCGAATAAATGCAAAACAATTTTTTCAGAAGATGCATTGCGGGAATCGGACTCGCAACCCAGCATCCCTTCATAGTTTAGCATTCCCCGCCGTTATCCTCTCGACCATCCGTGCACGGTGACCAAGGCAACTTAAATCAAGTGATATGAGGAATGGAATGCCCAGTGAGCTCGGAGACGGCTTTGGTCCCACAAATGTGGCCAGAATCAACCCGTCAAACCTTGTATAGGGCAATTTTATTGTAACTAAAAGGCAGCAGACATGTTCGAAAAAGTTGTTGAGATAACCACGCTACTTGAGTCGTATGTCCTTTAGTGGAACGCTCACGCCGATGGAAGCGTCAAAAACGAGTGAAAACTACTAATCTGTAGTCGAAAATTTTCGTCAGCCACGCCCATGATCTTTCAACCCCGCCCCCTCAATGTACGGATACGGTCACTTCGGCTGGTTGTAGAAGCTTCCAACGAGAAGAGCGTTCTAGTACAGGCTGTAAGAGCCTTCCGGCTTCGCTATCCCAACCGTTTTATCGTTAATATTAGCTATTTCAACCGCTCGGGAATAACTCTTCCAATTTTACCCCATAACAAAAACAGCCGTTATTCATGTATTTGCATGCAGTTTTCGTCGGTTTTTCCGTTAGTTTTCCATACTACTAGCTTCAAACCTACGATTTATGACATGAACTCGATATCTTTTTTAAGCGTGTCTGCTGCCTTTGATGTGCGCCGAGCATATGAACTCACTCCAGCTGCTCCGAGTAGGAGGTTACAGGTAGTTTCAAATGGTTTTTCCTTTTTTTCTGGAATATCGGAAGGCCCGTAGAAAAACCGAACATAGATTATTGTTACTCTATCCATTCCCCAAAACTCTCAGAAAAACTTTTCTCGGGACGTCTTCTCCCCCGGGGGGTCGTCCCTTGTAAGTTCACTTCCATCAAATTGATGGAGGCCCTGGGTGGGGGAGGTTCCGAAGGGAGTGAGGAACTTCTGTTCAACCTCTTTTGTTGGAACAAGTTTTGGAAGATTACTGGAGTACTTGACCTTAACAACAATTATATGCCAATTTGGTTGGAGCGATCTCAACTTGACAACAATGAGGATGCAGCGATCGAAGGGTAAGTGCAGATAATTCTAACTGAATGAGTACACAGCGATTCCTCGAAGGATCGCTGACTTAGCAGTAGTTCTTATTCTTTTTTGAAGTATGCTTATGAGAATATGGAGGTTTCCCCAAGTGCTGACGCTAAGTACGAGTCCTTGGATGAGCTGGCACTGGGTTCGCATTGAGGTTTTTCAACTTTCAAGATCAAATCCACTTTTCCTCAGACGTTCGCTGTTGTCCACAGGACACGAATGAGATGTCACCTCACGCAATGCTCCCTGTAGACATCCAAAAGGGGCATGGATCGCCCCTCGAGAACTGCCCGTCCCCCCCCCCCTCCTTGGTGCCGTAGACAACCTATCCGCGGGAACGCTTTTGCTGTAGACATCCCACCGGAGGAGGGTCTCCATCCCCGATTCCGCGTTCACATCCTATCAACATCCTGCAGACCTGATATTACCATCCCAGTGAAGCATCAACCGCTTTATGACGTCACCCCTTAAGGGCAGCATACACACTCACAAACATGGTGGAGATAACAGCATAAATAGGACCGCCCGGCTCCTACCATGTCGTCTACGACGTTTGAAGCGTCAAAAACCATTCAGGATGACAATATGTGACAATGTTTGAGCAATCTTGCCTTCCACGTCTGTATTTCCCACCCGTTCGAGTACGAGGATTAGAAACGAAACTTGAGAAAACATGTGATAAGATAGAGTGATAGCACTATCTCATGGGAGCGCACGAGAGAAATAGCTTGATTTGCTTGAGTGTTACATGTCTGCATACCAATTAAAGGCAGGGTTCGCGATAAAAACGACTTTTGAGCTCTCTTAATAAGAATGTAGATCTGGCCATCACAAAAGTAAAAGTAAGTGAAAAACCCGGAAATTCGAGGGAAAACGCTCAAAAACAAAGTGTAACAGCTAATTACCGGTGTCGGCCGGCCCCTAATTAACGCTTATTTTCATCAATGCTTGCTTATCCGACACTTATTTTGCTGTTAAAGTAATCAGTAGTCTTCACAAATGTTCATGAATTACTTTAGAAGCAAAATAAAAGTTGACAAAACAGGCTTTTACCCAAATCTCGATAATTGGGGGCGGGAGGACACCAAGCCATAACTTTCTCCTGAGCGTCTTTTATCCAATTTTTTACTCATTTTCACTTTTGTGATGGCCAGATCTACCATTCTAACATGATAGCAAAACAACCGATTTTATCGAGAACCCTGCCTTTAACTCTCGTCCATTTTTGAGAATGCCGCTCTACTTCGGCTGACTTTTTGAAATGTTGTTTCTCTCGTGCATTTCCCATTTGGTAATGCTATCGCTCTAACTTATCACATGTTTTCTCAAGTTTCTTTTCTCATTCTATAAATAAATAAATAACTAATAAATTCTCGTACTCGAATGGGTGGGAAAACCCTGGCCTGAAAGGCAAGTTTGCTCAAAAATTGCCAAGTATATCCTGTTTTCGAGTGTGATTTATTTCCGTTCGTCGCGTGCGTCTGCGTGCGTACGCTGCGTCTCCTTCTTCCCACATTTTCTCGCTGTCTCTACCTTCGCTCCGCACAAGCGCGCGAGAGAACAGAGCAAATCCGGCTCGGAACCAGAGGATATTACCCTCCTGGATGGTTTTTGGCGCTTCAAACGTATTTGACGACATGGTAGGGGCCGTGCGCTCCTATTTATGCTGTTATCTCGACCACGTTTGTGAGCGTGTATGCTGCCTTTAAACGGCGGTATGCCTTCTTTCGAAACTTGATGATGAGGCCCGATTTTCCTTATTTAAGTTCTAATCTAAGCGGAACAGAGAAATTGGACCCTCTCAATCAAATTTGCTAGAGAAAAACTAACATTGGCGTGGATCCTAATAAGACTTTTCGTTCCTCTTTGGAGGTTGGCGCAAACTCGGTGCACCTACGTAATAGCATATGACACCGAGTTTGCCCCAACCTTCGAGAGTAAACGCAAGGTCTCATTAGGATCTATACCGACATTATATTATTTTAAGAATAATGTCCTTATGCGGACAACTCTCTACTGCTTCCAAATGAACTACTATAAGTTATACAAACCATTCCAAATGAAATATACTTTTCTAGAGCCAGTTTCGGACGTAGAGTCCAAATACGCCCTGTGCAGCTGCCTAGAGTCACCCTGGAAAACGTTATAGCAGTTTTTTTCTCCGATTTTTGTACCTATTGTACCCTCGAAAAAGCGCATTAATTTTATGAAAATCCGGAAACAGACCTCATAATCGTGCTCAGGGCCCGAAACAGCCCCCCAAGGCAAAGTTTGGGTGAAAGCGCATTCTCCGAGCTATGTGCAGACTTTCAGATAGAGACATCACACTTCCCGCGGTACCACTAGTCGACGTCCCGTTACCTCTCCCGCGGAAGGCCAATAGAACGATCGCGGGTTTTGTTGACTGCCCGTACACAGTGAACAAGCACTCTGCGGCACTTCTGCCACCGCCTTACGGATAATCTGATGACTGACAGAAGACAGTCCTAAAACAATTCGCGGCACATTTGAAAATCACCCTTTAAGTAGAGGTCTGTTTGAACAAAATTTCAAAAATCCGCTTTTGGGGATTTTATCTTGAACTGCTCTTGACAAGTAAGGGGAGAGCT
This sequence comes from Aplectana chamaeleonis, assembly GCA_029168955.1. Lineage (NCBI taxonomy): Eukaryota > Metazoa > Nematoda > Chromadorea > Rhabditida > Cosmocercidae > Aplectana > Aplectana chamaeleonis. The sequence goes on along the minus strand of JAPDOI010001109.1, from coordinate 54,799 downwards.
TATACGATGGAGCTTCCTACACTCCCTGGTCTTTGCAGTTTTCCCATTCGCAGATGCCATTAACGGACAGTGGTTCACCTGCCCAAGGCCAGCGTCGCACACAGCGCGGGTTTTGGAAAGAGTCTTAACACAGCGTTCTCTGCTCAGCAATCGCTCCAGCCGCGAAGCGGCTGGAGAGGTTTGGTTTTGCCTAGGCCTTGTGATCACTTCTAATTTTATAAAGTAGTTTATAAAACCATTAAAACAAATTTTCTGCAGATTTGGGCCGAATCGGTTCACAAATAACAAAGTTGTGAGCACGAAAGCTTAGCAAAAATTCATGGTGTGCGCCGTAGGCCGTGAGCCGTGGGCCGTAGGCCGTAGGCCGTAGGCCGTCACGCTTTTCATTCCTCACTGCTAGTATCCACTGCCAATGGTCACAGGCGGTCAATTTCAGGCAGGCAAGTTGGTAAGGGGGACGCAGGCTGGTTAAAGTACATCTGGCGTCTGATGACGTCATCGGGACGTCGTGAAAAGTGCTTCTGGCTTGATGACGTCATCGGGACGTCGAAAAGTGCATCTGGCTTTGATGACGTCATCGGGACGTCGTGAAAAGTGCATCTGGCTGCTGATGACGTCATCGGACGTCGTGAAAAGTGCATCTGGTTTCTGATGACGTCATCGGGACGTCGTGGAAAGTGCTTGGCTTCTGATGACGTCATCGGACGTCGTGAAAAGTGCTTCTGGTTTGATGACGTCATCGGGACGTCGAAAAGTGCATCTGGTTTCTGATGACGTCATCGGGACGTCGTGAAAAGTGCTTCTGGCTTTTGATGACGTCATCGGACGTCGAAAAGTGCATCTATTTCTGATGACGTCATCGGGACGTCGAAAAGTGCTTTGGTTTGATGACGTCATCGGGACGTCGAAAAGTGCTTTCCGGTTTGATGACGTCATCGGGACGTCGTGGAAAAGTGCATCTGGTTCTGATGACGTCATCGGGACGTCGTGAAAAGTGCATTTGGTTTGATGACGTCATCGGGACGTCGAAAAGTGCATCTGGCTCGATGACGTCATCGGACGTCGTGGAAAGTGCATCTATTGCTGATGACGTCATCGGGACGTCGTGAAAAGTGCATCTGGTTTGATGACGTCATCGGGACGTCGTGGAAAGTGCTCTGGTTTCTGATGACGTCATCGGACGTCGTGAAAAGTGCTTCTATTCTGATGACGTCATCGGGACGTCGTGAAAAGTGCTTGGTTTGATGACGTCATCGGACGTCGAAAAGTGCATCTGGTTGCTGATGACGTCATCGGACGTCGTGAAAAAGTGCATCTATTGCTGATGACGTCATCGGGACGTCGTGAAAAGTGCATCTGGTTTCTGATGACGTCATCGGACGTCGTGGAAAGTGCTTCTGGTTTCTGATGACGTCATCGGGACGTCGTGAAAAGTGCTTCTATTTGATGACGTCATCGGACGTCGTGGAAAGTGCTTCTGATTTGATGACGTCATCGGGACGTCGAAAAGTGCATTTAGTTTGATGACGTCATCGGACGTCGTGAAAGTGCATCTGGTTTGATGACGTCATCGGGACGTCGTGGAAAGTGCTTCTGATTCTGATGACGTCATCGGGACGTCGTGAAAGTGCATCTGGCTTCTGATGACGTCATCGGACGTCGTGGAAAGTGCTCTGGTTTTGATGACGTCATCGGACGTCGTGAAAAGTGCTTCTGGTTTGATGACGTCATCGGACGTCGTGAAAAGTGCTTCTATTTCTGATGACGTCATCGGACGTCGTGAAAAGTGCTTCTGGTTTGATGACGTCATCGGACGTCGTGAAAAGTGCTTGGTTTGATGACGTCATCGGGACGTCGTGAAAAGTGTTTGATTTGATGACGTCATCGGACGTCGTGAAAAGTGCTTGGTTCTGATGACGTCATCGGGACGTCGTGAAAAGTGCTTTGGTTTGATGACGTCATCGGACGTCGTGAAAAGTGCTTCTGGTTTGATGACGTCATCGGGACGTCGTGAAAGTGCTTCTATTTGATGACGTCATCGACGTCGTGAAAAGTGCATCTGGCTGCTGATGACGTCATCGGGACGTCGTGAAAAGTGCATCTGGCTTCTGATGACGTCATCGGGACGTCGTGGAAAGTGCTTCTGGCTTCTTATGACGTCATCGGGGGACTATCTCAGACGGGGGGGGGCTCCAAGATTTATGTATTGAAATGACCAAAAGCTTCCACGAAAGATGCTTGATACTGCTATCAATCATTGTTGTTATAAAAATTCTATAGGAATAAGCTCTGGTACATCCCTAGTGACCTGTTGATTTCGATTATCACCAGCAGCGGAGCGGTGGGCCTCGATCAAATATAACTAGTGATAAGGGAGTTTCGACGGAAAAGCCACCGCTCCGCGCTGTGATAACCGAAAACATGAGTTCACTTGGAATGAAGCAGAAAAATTTTCTGCAGGTTTGACTTAAAGGCAGTGTTCACGATGATTTTCGTTCCCAAGTTTTCCACTCAAAACAAAGTGTTGGCCACCGAGTGTTAAAGAAATTACGAAGAAACGGCGACAAACGCACTAAAACGTCATATTCCAGTGACATTAATCTCTGGCCTGGACTAGTTGTCCAGTTGTATGAACATGTTCACGGTGGTTGTCACCGGTGAAAATATGGGTCAGTCGAAAATGGAAGAATGTTCCAGGCAAAATAGTACTAGTTAGGGTCCGAAGAAAAGAACGGACCAACAGAAAGCAAATAATTGTAAAGGACGGGCCCACAAATGATTTCATTGTCACAACGAACAGTTCCTGTGAGAGTAAAGAGGTGGGGTGAGAGTAAAGGATTTCGTGACCTTCTGATGCATTTTTCTCGATTCCTTCGTCATTTTTGTTCTACCCGGGGGCCAAACAATCGATTTAGCTATTAATAGCAAAATCGAAGATTATCGTGAACACTGCCTTTAAAATTCAACCTGGGGGTGATTAGTGGTGCTGATCACGAATCTGAGGTTTACCTGTGGTTTTTCCTAAGTCCGACAAAATTTGTTCAAAGCTTCCCACCGGCAGAAAAATTTGAAGGCAAAATCGACTTTCGACGATTTCTGGAATGTGACAAAAGATGTGGCTCAAATCGTTCTTTTGTGGTTTATTTAAGGTGCTCAACACGAATCTGATGTCAGTTTATGGATTTTTGTCAGCTTACGATAGATTACGTTGGGTATACGGTATAGTTGTACACGAACGAAATTTTTGAAAAAATTTTCGATATTTTTTTCGTTCGTTCGAAAATTCGTCGAACGATTTTTTTTCAAATTGCATTCGTTCGAAATTTTTTTTCGAAATTGTACAGCTATAGTATACGGTAGTTCAATCAATGTCACAGGCTTGTCTCAAAGTTTCTATGTGGGGGTTTTTTGGGGTGCTCAATACGAATTCGATGTCCATTTGTCTGTTTTCAAACTATCAAGTTCTGCCTCCTGAATAACATGTTACCTACCGTAACCTACAGTAAACCTATAAAGTCCGACAAGCGAACCCCAGATTCGTGTTCAGCAGTACATGTTTATCGCAGTATCCGGAGAAAATTCAAAAAAAAACACCTCAAAAATTCCATAGTGGGTACCCTTAACTAGCCGCAAAGCTTTGAAAACGCTCATGACTTCTTTCAGAGTTAGTCAAGGCAAGCTACGATTATGCCGGAGTCACTCACATTTTTAGCTACTAGTAGCAAGAATATCCTCCCAGATTATCGCCGCATTCAATGCGCGCCGAATATGCATTCAACTCGAAGACAAGGCGGTTACGAGCACACTCAGGGAACGTGCTGCTAAGGAGCACGTGCTCTTATAGTGTTTCAGATTACAGCACGTGCCCCGACAAATGAAACTTTCAATGCGTGCATGATACACATTCAACTCGATGAAAACAGGATTTCCCAAAAAAGGAAAGAATGCGAAAAACTCTTGAGGCGGGACACAGATGCCGGCAGCCTCGCTGGTTCAATTACGGTGGTGCTTTGTTTGCCCAGCCGTTGGAGACCTCATTCAACCAATCGCGGCCCCAGATGGTGCTCGGCGAGCTGGCCGAGTCGCATGTCGGTGTGCCGGGCGCGTCGCGTGCCGATGTGCAGCTACGATAACGCTGGACTAGCTTGCAGCACGTGCTCCTGCGATTAAACTTTGCAACACGTGCTCCTACGGTAAAATTTTGCAGCACGCGCTGCTTTTTGGAGCAACACGCATTCGGCACGCACATTTTTGAGCTCGCAAGGTACTCCATTTCGCTGATCGCGGACTACGCTTAAACGGCTTCCCTTGTTAACCAGAAAAGGTGATATCGGCTAACTACGCTTATTTTTTTAAATCTACAATTTTTTTCATCTCGCTACATTTACCTTTCCTCGAGAATTGACAACATGGATGGGAATCAGGGTAAATAAACACCACCGAATGATCAGAGATTCCTGAAAAACAACTAAAAATGACGCAAATGACACACATAAAGGGATGGAAAAAATCAAAATCTGCCTACGAAGGCAGTTTCTCAAAGCTCCGTAAACCACGGAAACCTTCGGGTCCATCACGGGGAACTTTGCGAGGTGCATCTCTCGGCATGCCACCAACACCCCTTCCTCGGGAAGACGTTATTAAGAAACGAATCACAGATTTCTTATGATTAAAAAACGAGAAGAATTACCATAGGTTTACAGCATCATCAAAAAATAAAACGAATTGCAAATCTCATATAACCGAAAATGAGAACTTGGACGGCACGATCTTCGTAATACATCGATTGATGGACGCTGCCACCGCCCCTCCCGCGAATGTTCTGTAGAACAGCTCATCGACCTGCGCAGCCGTAGACATCCCAAATTGACGTCCTGTGGACAACAACTCGGTCTGCGTCGATTTAAGGCACTCGGCGGGATTGCCGGTCGATGGGCTGTTTAACAGCCCGTCGCCCCCTGCTCAACAGCACACCGGGACGACCCCGCGTAGAGCTGCCTGTTCGCCAGCGGTGACTCGTTCTGGGCGGATCGACGTCCTGTAGACAACAGCGAACATCTGAGTCGGACTCTGATGGTCAAAAAATTCTTAACCGCCGGTCCTGATCAAGAATTCACAACCCTTTTTCTATTCTCAAACAACACGGTATGTTACGGTGGGTTTATAGTCCTCCGGTTACAGAAGCCTTGTTTTTCTGGCAGAAATCATAGGTAATCTTACATAGTGTAAGATGGGTTGATCTGTTGCTCTGCCGCGCGCGGTATCATCCCATACGCTACCCCTCGACTTCCCTCGGCGGGTTGTTGGCGAATACGACCCTAGGAGGAGATCTTATCAATATCTTAGTATTGCCAGTGGCCAATAGCAAGTGAAAGCCCACACGCCCACTCGAATTCATCAGCTCGCTCCGTTCGTGGTCTTTCAGATCTACAGAAGTTGTTATGAATTTTTTCCCCCTATGGCCATTGCTCAGATAAAATCAGCCCACTTCCCGCCGGCCAAAGCCAGTGAACGATTCCTGAGCAGAGGATGCTGTGTTGAGACTCTTTCCAAAACCCTAGCTGTATGCGACGCTGACTTTGGGCAGGTGAGTCATTGTCTGTTGATGGCATCTGCGAATGAAAAGACTGCAAGAGCCAAAGAGTGTAGTGAGCATCCCTGTTCAAGTCTCCAGAAGGGGATTTCCGAAATTTTGTTACAACAGACCTTTATCTAGAGGGCGATTTTCAAGTGTGCCGCAAACGGACTGTCTTCTGTCAGTCTTCATATTAGCCGTAAGGCGATGGCAGGAGGGCCGCAGAGTGCTTGTTCACAGTGTACGGGCAGTCAACGAAACGGCGCTGCCGACTGCCCGCGACCGAAATATTGGCTTTCCGCAGGAGGGGTTAGGCCCTAGTTATACATCGGCGATTCGGTGCCGCTGGTTTTCGCGGGACGTCTGCGATTGGTCAGATTTCGAAATTGAACATTAGCAGAAATGCCGCGGAAGCCAGCGGCGGCGAAACGCTGGTGTATAACTAGGGCCTTACGAATTGTGCTGTCTGTATCTGAGTAGTCCACCCTACTTACGTCTCCTCCCGTAGACAATGGAACGGTTTTCAAGCGTGCCTTCGAGGCCGTGTGATTTAAAAAATTCCCAGAATTTCGACTTGAGACAATTATTCTCCATACAATCGTCATTAGCATCTGTGTAAGCCGAGTACATTTCGACCTGCAATAAGGTATAGCACTTGTAGCTGAGCTCAAACAAACTACAACTGCCTAGTACAAACTGGCGCGGCATATTGGCAATTTTGTATCCTTCACGAACCAATCGAACAGAAGCCAGTACAGAGCATGGCTTTATCACGGGTACACTACAAAATTTAGTAGTAGGGACTCCTTCCTGGCTCTGAGGGATGTTGTAGTAGCTTTTGCTTTGGTATACATGAATGATATAACTATGCTTCTATACGAAAACACGCAACAGATACTACTTATCTTTCTAGTTTTCATTGCTTTTTGGGGCCCAGCATAGCTCATTGGCAGAGTATTGTGCAAAAATAGTTCAAAAATGCATCACTCGAGAGATATGAGAGGCGTATTGTTGAGAACTTCGTAGAAAGGGGCTGGCATCTGATTTTCTTGGGAAAGGGCGGTTTCCGAAGGGCTTTCAATCATTCATTCGTTTACTAGAGAGATACTTTAGAAAAATTTCAAATAGTAGGTACAATACTCACCCTAAGTTTTGGTAAAAAGGCGAAAAGACGCGGAAAATCGCTTTTTTCGTCTTTTGATCATAACTTTCTTCAAAGTGGACGATTTTCAAACTTGAAGACACTTTTGGAATCAGCATCGATCCCTCTTCCTTTTCGATCAATACATGGCTTACTCTGAAACAAGGCATATAGGGTTGACACGATCAATCGAGTGGGTGAAAAGTGGGTCAAATGTGGGACTGGGTGTACTCTAGTTTATTTGAATTTTTGACTTTTTTTTCATTTTACAAATTTTATTTTTTTATATTTTTTTTTTCTAAATTTAATCTCACTTCTCCTCTAGGTATTATTTATTAACTACTCATTTAGTTACTTGCTTGAAACTTTTTGACTCTTAACTATTTTGGCTTTTCTACTGGTATTTGATACTCATTTTAATTTGGTTTATTTGATTTTTATATGAATTTTCACTGTAATTCGAATACTTATATTATTCAATTTGATCAACATAACTATCGCTTTATCTGAAAAATGGTTTTGATAACAATAAAAATATTATTCGGATATGAATCGTTTCAACTGTGACTTCAGACAAACAATTCATAACACTAAAAACCTCTAGTCTTCGATGTAAGAGCAAATTCACGTTTCAATTGTTTGTGTCAATACTGAAAATTTCTTGGAGTTTTCATTTTCGAAATCCGAAAATACCATTCGTCGCCCTGTTTTCTAGAATGTTTTCAAGTTTGTGAGAACAATTATTTTTTGGAATAGGTATGACATACTTCGCCCTTTCACGAAGTTGAATTTTTATAGGAATGTGGAGAGAACCCTCTCTACTATCTTTGTTTTTGCGGGAAAGAATTTGTTACAGTGCTCGCTTTTGAAATCTCCTTGCAATCGGTGAGTGAATAATTGGTCGCAGACCACCCAGCTGCCAGGGCGCGCGGCCGCGGCGCGTCACCGTACTGATGTATCCACCTAGCGAAAGTTGTGACTCAACCAATTGACCGCTCTTCGACAAATGCGGGCATAATTTGATTAAATATGGGTAATCAGATTGAAATATGGAATTTTTCATTTTCTCAATTTTATAAAAGTCACATTTTCATCGAAATGTGGAGAGAACCCTCTGGACTATCTTTGTTGTTGCGGGAAGGAATTTCTTGAAGTACTCGCTTTTAAAATCTCCTTGCAATTGGTGAGTGAATAAATGGTCGCAGACCACTCAGCTGCCAGGGCGCGCGGCCGCGGCGCGTCACCGCACTGATGAATCCACATAGCGAAAGTTGTGACTCAACCAATTGACCGCTCTTCGACAAATGCAGAGAGCAATCATTCATTACAAGGAATAGTGATGGATCCTCGCTGTGTTTTTTCGCGCTTGCACCCTCGAATACAGCTGTTCGAAGAAAGATTATCAGGAACGTTTATTCAATTAACAATCAGATGAGTTGTGTGAACACAAAGAATCCCGTGCATCAATCGTCGAATTCGAAGACATCCGAGCTGTGAGTGGGCGACGCGGACGACCCAAGCAGACCATCTTCGGATAGAGCGGCGTGAGACGTTTCAGCAGCGACTTTGGTTCCCTTTACCCTGCGCACTCTTCCATTCAGGGCTTTCTTCACGCTCTGTCAAACGCTGTCTCTCGCATTTTGCGAGACGTTGAAATATTTGTAGACTGCCTGAAAGTCCGGAAACTTTCAGTCCGGACGTTGTACAACACCGCTCGTAGGATTTGGTCATAAGGCGCGCAAGGTCGGGTTTTAGCGTCTTGTTCGCCTTTTCTGTTTAACTCGCTTCAAAGGCAACTCTGAGAGGAACTCGGGCAGCGGTTACTGTATTTACCTTTTGGTGGAGGAGAAGGCTCGGCGTCCAGTGTGTGCGTCCTCCTGGCCCCCACGACAGCCTCTGCAACGCGCTCGCTGTCTGTGGCCTCGCCGACTACCGTGCTGCCTCTCCTCAGCACACCCTCGGCTTTGCACACTCTGCTATTCGCGCTTTCTCTCCCAGCATTGTCAGCAGCGCTGATTTTGGCCGGTCCCTCTGCCGGCAATCCATTTGCTGTCGGTGCGTCCACGTTCCAATGCCGCAGATGGTGTGCCTATCACCCCTCAACAGGGCTGTGCGTAACTGAATTTTGTATTTTCGGAAATCGTAAATCGTAATTTTTGAAATTCCTCGTAATTCGTAAATCGTTACTGATAATGAGTAATGAGCCCACACATAACTCTCAGATTCCAGGGGGAATTGTCGACTACTAGACGACTACTCCCCGACCAACATCGCCCCAAGTCCCCCTGAAATCGACGTTTAAGTCCCCTCATTATGGAACCAAAGTGAGGAGAGATGGAACAGTGAAATGAGGGAATTGTGAAACCCGCGAAATTTCCACAGCGCAGCGGATATGGAATCATTGTGGAACAAATCGGGGATCCCCCTGATGATCCGCGGGATCGACATTGGCTAGAGGATAGCCTGACGCCTTCCTAAACAGTCATTAGCCTCCGTACCGCCCAACTCGGCATTATAAGGCCCGACCTTGCGGTACTAGGCCACGTTTGACGACTACATGCCCTAGTCGCGATTTTCCAAGTTTAGTACTCACTTACCACAGTTTACCAACAAGTCATTTATCAACAAATATAACAGTCATTTTATCCGTTTTGCGCTAAACAATAACAGTTCACTTCCACAATGAAAATTTGCTACAAGAGGTATAGAACACTAATATGGCAATGATAGGAATATAACCGATCTTGAGATCTAAACTAGCGAGAGTCCGGGTGAAGATACCATGAGATCGGAAGGGAGATGTACACTAACAACAACAACAACAGGGAAAATGAGATTTAGAACTAACAATAACAAAACAGACAAAAAGAGTCGTGATTGCCTCTCACAGCCAGCTACAAAAGCACAAGTGGGTTCTTCGTGATATTTGTTTCATGCGTATCCCATCTAAAAGGATAGTCTCGTTAAAGCTAACCATGGGACATCGGAAGCGCTCGGTCAAAATTGTATTGTATGAACTAAAACCTTTTCGTTTCGCACAATGTAACAAGGGCGGGATGCGCATGCAAACAAGTCACTGTGAGCTCATCGGACACCTCAGGTACGGCCGTGCGTAGAAGAGATCCTAATCAGAATCGGCTGAGGCGTAAGTGGGCGCCATTCCGAGTACGAGTCCGCAACAGCGCTGTCAGCGGCCAGGTTCGTGTCCGCAGGCGACATCCTTTTGGGCTTCTGAAACTTTTGTTTTCGAGTTGTTCTTCAAAAAAAGCGAATTAGGCACCTACCGGTTTGGTCAAGAGCTGTCCACCGTCGACTTAGTAGTGCCTGACCTCAGCTCTGTAAAAGTACACTAGATTGTATCGTATCAAAGGACGGTTGCAATGTCATACACGGCTCCTCCGCTGCACTGACGCATAGTGGTGGACCGTTTCGCGCAAGACAGTAGCGCGCTTACAATCGTTGACGGTAATTTTTGACTAGCACACATACGACGATACCTGAAAAGTCGATAGGTAAGGCCACATCTTGACTCTAGACCAATAGCCAACTGACGGGGAGGGATTCGCTGCAATCTCAGCGGGAGACATGTTGAGCTCAGGGTGGTCCCGTCCTAGACCTCACAGGGCGCAGCCTATAATGTACCCAAGTAAAGCAGGAGGACGACCACTATTAATGAACGATTAGAATTACATCCATAAAGTATAAAATCAGATCAATCCGCAACTAGAGGAGAAACTCGAATCGAGTCGAATTTTGAGTCAAAAAGTAAGCTTGAAGCGCCAAAGAAAAAAAAGCAGCAAAAAAGTAGCTGTGTAAGCTGCAGAGTCAGCAGAAAAAAAAGAAAAAAAATTCACGAAACCTGAACTTTTGCGCCCAGTGGAAAAAATGCAGCAAAAACATTGGTTGATCAGTAGACTTCTCTTCGAATAGCATAAAAGAGTAGCAGAAAACTTTGTTTGAGAGCCTCTATGGTGAATCTTCGGGGTCATTTCTGCAGGGGGGTCACTATGGCTTCGCGCTTGGCCACGACCATTTGTTCCGTTCCGCAATGACTCCTGGTTCTGGTGAGGATGGAGAAAGTTGATGTTCAAATTGCGCTACGGCACGGAACAACCTACTTCACAACCGTGTTAAGCGTCAAAAATGACCCCGTTGACAATGTTTGGGTCGATTTTAAATTATTGAGCAGGTTTTGCCTTCTAAATGGCATAATACCTACCGCAACAAACAATAATCGTCAGAAATTCGGCAAACGAAACTCAGATTCGTTTCCAGCACCTTAAATAGCCCCCACGTACAAGTTTTCAACCAAGTCCGAACTTTTTTCCCAAGCACCCCAAAAATACATGATGAAAAAACCCTTGCTTCCCGCCGGGCTTCAAAACCGCTAATACATTCTTGGAACCAGCAGCTCGGGAAAGGATACTGCGCATTTTTTTATGGATCCCCAAGAGGTAATAACAATAAAATTCCTTCTCGCAGATTTTACCTACGCTTTGTATCCTTCTCTTGCGAGAGCTAAACAAAAGGTGGAAATAAGACAACGAAATGGACAGAAAATGGAAGGAAAACAAAAAATGAAAAAAACACGAAAAAATGGAGAAATACAGCTTCAAATGCAGCTGCACGTCGATGGAATTTTCACATTCCATTTCCCCGCGCGGACTCTGCCTGACACGCAAACGCTATGCCCCAAGTCCCCCTGGACGACAATCGATAAGGGAAGTTATTCCACAATATCATCACTCCGACGCAGTGTTCCACATGTGCCAGAATTGAAACACTGGGCGGAACAAGCACCGCCCTGTGCTCTAAGTCCCCCTGAAATCTGAGAGAACCTCATTCGATGTGGAAACACCGTAGCATTCCAGTGATGAGGTGTTTCCATATCGAAGTAGGCTGGAGGTTGGGTTTCAAAGTGACATTTTTAGAGCAGCACTTGAATAAATATTCAGTACACATACGGGGGATAGGAACGACTTTAATAGGGAAAATGGAAACTCTAAGTTTATTTAAGTACCACCCCTGTGTCAGGTTTCGCCCAACTTTTGAATACGAAAGCATAGGGAGTCATCGCTCTACCAAACACAGTTCAGTTGATGCCAAGGAGGGCAACACTGTGATTAGAAAAAATTTGCGGTTGGATAGTTTTAGCCTTAACCTATCGAGGAAGGATGCTTGAGTAAGGTGTCCATCCCAAAGGGGATATACATTTACCAAACCACTTTTTCACGCAGAAAACGAGTACGCTCTATATTTGTAAAGCATTGCTCTGAACGGGGTTATAAGCGTTCCTCCACGTTTGTTTGGGTGGAGACGGCGGTCTTCTTCTTCTTCTTATCGGCCACAGCAGTTTCTTCTCATAGACGTAGAAAGGCAGCTACATCACACGGCTTGTTCCACATATCACGAGCAGACCGAGAAGTAGGTCTGGCGGAGCATGAAAATAAATGCAATGAATCATGCCCAGTATTCTGACAGTCAGGACATTTATATGGGACCGACTCGTCGATCCTGTGTACGTAGGCTTTGAGGTATGAAGAATGACCGCAACGTAGACCTGCCAGAGTGACGCGAGAGCGCCTGGGCAGATCTTCCTCACTATCATCAACTGCAGGAGGCACGACACCAAGGATCGGGTTGGAAGGGGCGCAGGTCAAGTACTCAGACACAAATCTAGTGTACTCGATTTGTTGTAGCCTCTTTCGTGTGAGCTCAGAGGTGGCCCACCTTTGACGATCCAATGTAGAAATAGCAGCATGGAGCGGTGTGCGAATATTACGGTGATGTGGATCAGATGACAGAAGTGGGTTGGGATGGGCGGCGTTCTTAATAATGCCAATGTGGAACTGTTGAGATTGCAGCTGGCAGTGTTGTTGGACAGGAAGTACTGCACATTCTTGATGGAGATGGGATATGGGCGTTGACCTTGGGCAGCCAGTGATTACACGTAGTGCAGAGTTTTGTACACGTTGAAGCTTGTTCCAGGACGCCTCTGACAGATGTCTGGTCCATATCGGAGCCCTATATTCCAGAGTTGGCTGTATCATGGTCTTGTACGTTGTGCGTAAAACTTCCTTTGTGCTACCCAAGTGGTTTCCGCCAGAGCTCGGAGGATGCTATTTCGAGCTCGATTACGTGTGTTTTTGTGAAAACGCAATGAAGGGTCCAGGAACACACCAAGTAGACGAGAGTGCTTAGATAGGGACAGCACATTTCCTTCCCAGAGAACCTTGGGATGCAGTTTGTGCTCAGCATTTGCTGTAGTGCACAAAGGCGATCTGAGTGGTGAAGGTTGATTAGGATTTTGAAATGCAAAATGGTGAGGGCTCCCTAAAAATCTGTGCTTTCAAAAATTAGGCTCTCCATCCTCTGCGTTCAGAATTTGCTCCTCAATATTAAAACATTTGAAAATTTCTTTGAAAAAGCAGGAGACTCTGCAGCCATAATTTCTTAGAAATGTTTCAAACCAAGTTTTGAAATTACCCCTTCTTCTCTCGTAGCTTCTGGAGATAGACATCGAAGGTTATTTTGGGAGTTCCCGTAAAAAATTTTTTCGAATAATGTTTTCAGGTTAGAAAAATAATTTCCCGATTCTCCGGCAGATTTGAATTCACGAAGTTCCCCTTTTTGCTTGTATCTTTTTAACCGCTAAAGATGGATGCGTGGGGAAGGTTGTTTTTGATATCTCCGCAAAATTCTGCAATGAAGTGTATATTGGATTCCAACCGTTATTTGCTCCATGAGCCAGCCAGGTCCTTAGAGCGGAGCCCCATCTTTACTGTCTATTTATATCGGAATGGAATTGCTGTCCGCAGTTGCAGACGACCGCTGTAGAAGTTTACAGAGAGCTAGAAAATAGTGGTGCTGGGAAGAATATCAATCATGTCAGGACCTCGCGGTCAAAGCATGATTCTGTTTGCAGTACGTGCTGCAGCAGCGGTTGTCTGCAACAGCGAACCGAAATTTTGGTCCGATAGAGACTGCAGCTCCATCAAAGGTCTGCGTCTCTGGTGTTCATCATGTGACAAGGGCATTACATGGAAGTAAATAGCTGTGAAGCTACCGACCTGGCTCGGCTTGGGGCAAGGAAAGGTTGGAACTAAATAATAAGTTTGGGTCCGTCAGAGTGAGAAGGGGAGCGATTGGTCATTCCTAAACTCGTTATCAACAATTATAGTTCTCCATGACTGACCTACTGCTAACTTCGACCGGCCGAGCATGCACGGGTACGGGTTTACCGAAAATTGAAATTTTAAGAGTAATCAAATATTAGGAGTGTGTTAAATTTAAAAGTGTTGAAGTTTTTTTGTAGTCAAAGTGCTAAATTTATATTTGTACTAGACCGCAGATTTGCATTGCTCATTTAACCGCGTTTTCACATTTATTACGATTTGTTACGATTTTGGTCCCAAATTTCGTGAATCGTAAATCGTAAAAAATTTGCCAAAAATGCCCGTAATTCGTAAATCGTAAACCGTAATTCGTAATTACGTACAGCCCTGCCCTCAAATCGAGGACATCGTAAATATCGAAATGGGTAAAAGGAATATATATATATATATATATATATATATATATATATATATATATATATATATATATATATATATATATATATATATATATATATATATATATATATATATATATATATATATATATATATATATATATATATATATATATATATATATATATATATATATATATATATATATATATATATATATATTGTTGGGAAACTCCCAGGTTTCAAAATACTGCAAACAGAATGGTCAAACTGAACACTGATTTCAGATGTGGTGTTTTAAGAGCTTAGGCAAATTCGCTGTTTTTTTCTTTCTAATCACGACATTTAAGACATTTTTTGCAGTTGATTGCTCCGTAAAGCACTGCTACGTGAAATCAGGAGATTTTCCGTCTTCGTTCAAGGGCCAAACATCCCGCCAAGCTCCATCTTTGGGGCGGTATAACCATGAGGGGAGCAACAGAATTGGCAATCTTTCCCGGCGAAAGCAGGATGATTAGTGAGATGTACTGCCAGATTCTTGAACGCTGCTATCTCCCATTTCTGCAGCAGATTTATAATGGTAAGGCTTTTCGAGTTTTTGAACAAAACCAGCTCCGGAAGTGATTGGATGCCAGTTTAGGATATGGTGTACTGGTGCAAGACAACGCCCCAGCTCAAAAGAGCGCCTTCACAGTCGGGCGCTTGGCAACTTGGGGAGTGAACGTTTTGGACTGGCCTTTTATAAAATTGAGAAAGTGAAAAATACCATATTCCAATCAGATTACCCGTATTTAATCAGTTTATGCCCGCATTTGTCAAAGAGCGGTCAATTGGTTGAGTCACAACTTTCGCTAGGTGGATACATCCTCACACACTCGCGGGGGTCGGTGGCCGGTTGAGGGGAGTTGAACAGGTAGCGTGCTGCCGCTCGAAACGAAAAAAGGGGCGGGCTAAGCCCGAAAACTCCCCCATTCATGCCGAAAACTCCGCGTGTCAACCTCCCACCGACCCTACAATGCCACGTCACAGTTGACCCGTTCACACCGAGAGCTCTGCCTAATCACCTCCCACCGACCACTCAATGTGACGTCACACCCACGTGCTTACACCGAAAGTTTCACCTGATCACCTCCCATCGACCACCACCTACCAATCCTGCAGTCGCGGGCGCCAGTGGCAGCGTTGGCGATTCAACCTGCCACCGACGCCCGCCGGAGCGCCGATATTCCGAACAATGCCAACCATGACAAGCACAAACAACTCACATCCAAGCGCAGCGTATACATTGTGGGCTGCCATTTCCGCGCTCTACGCGAGAGAGTATCAGAGAAAAACAGTGCAGACACTGCAACACGTTGCTCCGAAAACTCTGCCACATTTGAGACATTACCACGAAAACTACGGCAGTTATGAGTCATGCCGAAACCTCCGCCGATCAGCCAGATCCGATCAATTTCATTGCAAAAGGGGCGTTTTAACCTGCCACCGACCCCCGCGATTGCCTGAGTCAGTGCGGTGACGCTCCGCGGCCGCGCGCCCTGGCAGCTGGGTGGTCTGCGACCAATTATTCACTCACCGATTGCAAGGAGATTCCAAAAGCGAGCACTGTAACAAATCTTTCCCGCAAAAACAAAGATAGTAGAGAGGGTTCTCTCCACATTCCTATAAAAATTCAACTTCGAGAAAGGGCGAAATATGTCATACCTATTCCAAAAAATAACTGTTTCCACAAACTTGAAAACATTCTAGAAGTCAGGGCGACGAATGGTATTTTCGGATTTTGAAAATGAAAACTCCAAGAAATTTTCAGTATTGACACAAACAATTGAAACGTGAATTTGCTCCTACATCGAAGACTAGAGGTTTTTAGTGTTATGAATTGTTTGTCTGAAGTCACAGTTTAAACGATTCATATCCGAATAATATTTTTATTGTTATCAAAACCATTTTTCAGATAAAGCGATAGTTATTTTGATCAAATTGAATAATATAAGTATTCAAATTACAGTGAAACTTCATATAAAAATCAAATAAACCAAATTAAAATGAGTATTAAGTACCACTAGAAAAGCCAAAATAGTTAAGAACCAAAAAGTTCCAAGCAAGTAACTAAATGAGTAGTTAATAAATAATACCTAGAGGAGAAGTGAGATTAAATTTAGAAAAAAATAAAAATATAAAAAAATAAAGTTTGTAAAATGAAAAAAGTCGAAAATTTAAATAAACTAGAGTACACCGAGTCCCACATTTCAGCAGCTCATATTGACCAACTTTTCACCCACTCGATTGATTGTGTCAACCCTATATGCCTTAATCCAGAGTAAGCCATGTATTGATCAAGAAGAAAGAGGGATCGATGCTGATTCCAAAAGTGTCTTCAAGTTCGAAAATCGTCCACTTTGAAGAGATTTATGATCAAAAGACGAAAAAAGCGATTTTCCGCGTTTTTTTCGCCTTTTTACCAAAACCTAGGGTGGGTATTCTAATTGTTTTCTGCGTGTCAGAAGTCTGTGGAGAAAATCTTGCATCGTTCTCTAGGAATGAAATGAAACCCGGTAGCTGACGCAGGATTAGCAACATTCTTCACAGCAGTTCTGTGGGAACTGCAAAGGTGAGTCAAATGGAAGAGGAAAACAATGAACAAATACTAATATGGGAACGCGACGAGTAGCAATAAACAAATGTTGTTGTGTGCTTGAGAAAATAATAAACCACGTAGGGAGTCGTGGGGAGTAGGGCCGGATTGATTGAGTGCTTCCAGAGAAGTTGAATGGGGATGGACATCTGGCTGCCTTTATGTGTACATACTTCCGGTCGCATTGAGGCTATGATTGTTCTTCCAGATGAGCGGCAAATTAACAAAATTGGACACGCTCTGTTTCACATTCCTAGGCGGTATCTAAAATTTATCGTCTCCTCCGGATCAACATGAAATCATAAAGCTCACCCCACAAGTAGTTTTTACCGTTATATGAAGTCCTAATTAGACCTTCGTAGAGGACGTCTCATCGCTTTCCCCTCGAACTTATCACAACGGAATATATTTGCGACAGTTGTTTTGGAGAGGACAAGGGAAGTTTCACTCACGGTGATTTCCTTGGCTTCCTTACGAGCAAAGCCGAAATGTATTCGATGATGTAAAATGCAAATATCGAGGTGGTCTCGCACTTCGCAATTTGTGGGGGCAGGCTCTGAGAGTTTTCGTCGAGAAAGAGCCGAGAAATAGCCCACCAGGCTCCGCAGCCGCTCCTGGTGGACTAGTTCTCCGCAACATCGCGGCTATTTCTCGACTTTTCACGAAACGGGCAACAAATAGCCGAGAAAGAACTGAGAAATAACGAGAAGTAACCAAAATTAGCCGGGACGCGACCGGCGTACCGATGCACGACGAGCCGTTGCCGGTCCGCTGAGCCGCCATCGAGGGCCGCCAGCGGTTGGGCGAGGTCTCCAGAGGCTCAACGGGATCCAAGTACAATACCGCCGCTATCCAGAGGAAAAATGGGCAAAATGGGCAAAGTGGGCAACTAAAGCGTCTTTCGACCACAACTCGCCTCAAAGTGCTCCGTTTTCAATGGCAGAAAAGCCGAAATGTAAAGCACCTCGTGATCTAGTTAATCGTATAGAAATATTTCGCGGAACTTGGGAGCAACATTATTTTTCAAGGCAAAATACATTTTCATTTTGACCATGCTAGAGATCGCAAAAGCACGCCCATGCCGATCACTTTTTCCGCAGGGCTACCATAACCATTCTTGAACAAAACATGATAACGAATGTAAACACACGCTCATAACATGCGGGGTATAAAAGAGCGGAGGAGCGGTATGCATTCATTCACACACCGCTCTCCTCGAGAAGCCACTGGGAAGTGGCTGAGGAGGTCGAAATTGTGCAAACATGTTTGTTGGCTATTAAGATGAGCTCATAACCGTGCTGACACTTGGAAAAATTTTTAAGGAGGGTTACGGTAGCCCTGCGGGAAAATGATCGGCATGAGCGTGCTTGTAGAGATCGCGTACGGTTGTTTTTGATCGAATGGGCTCGTTATCTTGTGATAACATTATCAAATTCATAACATTCCACTTCATGCGTTGACCGTGCAAGGTCGGTGGAAGCTGCTCTCTCCGATTCGTCTCTGGCCATTCCTGGATAGCCTCGTCAGCAGTGAGGTCTACAATCAGCGAGGAGATCTACGACTGTATCAAGAAGACAAGAAGACCTGCGTTTCCCTTCGTGGCAAAAGGGTATCTTCAACTGGACTTATCGGCTCTTGCCACCTTGACAGGTGAACGACTTCCGATTTTGGTGTGTGGATTTCTTGGAACTTATTAGCGATCTGCGTCGATCACGAACGACCCGTGATCAGTTTTTGTGCTTGCTTATTCGGTCGTCTCACCAGGTCTATTGGACCACTTCTGCCTAGAATTAATGATGAACTCACCACTGCGCTCACATGTTAAGGGGACACATATGTCCATTCCGTCAACGCAACTGCACTCGCCAAATGGTATCTCACGTTTGGATGCTGCTATTCAAGAAGTCAACTCGTCGACAACAGTGCCAGACTGCATCAAGAACGCATTCAATGTGCTCACGAACGAACTTGTCATGATTCGTCGTGAGAGAGATAGCCTTCGTGAGGAGAATGCTCTGCTCCGTCAGCGGCTAGGCATTCCCCTTAACTCACTTATCAATGCCATTGATTCACCTCTTGAACCGAGCTCAACCACAAACATCACTCCCTCTCAGAATAATGATTTTCATGAGTGTGAAAGATTAAGATCTGTTATCATTGGTGGCATACCCGAATCAAGACATCCTGAGATTTCTTCAAGGCTCGGGTATGACTGGAGTAGCGTTATGAATGTTCTATCTCATCTCAATATAGAGTGCTCTCCAGTTTCTGTGTTTAGGTTAGGCGATCCCAATTCTAGCACACGTAGATTATTGAAGGTTGTACTCCCTTGTACTCGCTTCCAAAAACTAGCGGTAAAGAGAGCTTCTCGGCTATGGTTCTCCTTCGGGAAAGGAGTATTCCTTCGGGAATCCCTGACTAAAGCGGAGCTGAATCGGCGTCGAGAGGAGCGTTTGAATCGTAGAAATACTAACTCCTCAACTCCAGCTGTACAGGTTCTTCGGGCTAGTTCTGACCAAGGGGACTATAGCTCACCTTCCCTCGCTGGTGGTGGAGTGGTTCACCTTAGTTCGGAAAGCGCGATTACCATGTGCACGCAAGGAAGTTCATTAAACCTCCAACCGGGTGATAGGACTCCTCATCATTCTTTAAACTAGGTGATGTGGCTTCGCGTTCCAGTAATAGAAATATCACGTGTTTTTATTCAAATGTGAGATCAATTACAAAAAATGCAAGTCACATTGACTTAGTGCTGAGCGACTGCTATGATGTTTTTGTCTTCACTGAAACTTGGCTAAACTCATCTCATTCACTATCTGCATTGTTATCTTATCTCAATAGCAACTACCAGGCACTGCGTTGTGATAGAATCAGAAGGCAGGGTGGAGGCGTGGTTGTTCTCCTGAGAAATGATATGGGTTTCACGGAGGTTTTGTCTGAATGTGTTCCCGATGGTTTTGAGATTTTAGCGCTTGATATAATTTTGGAGTGCCATAAAATACGACTCATTGCAGTTTACAGAACCTCATCCTGCCCTGCAGCCTTGAACGAGAGACTTTCAAACTCTATCAGCGATTTGATTATTTGTGAACATTCAGCGGTTGTTCTAGGTGACTTTAACTATCCCGATATCGACTGGGAAGATAAAAATAAGTCGATGTCGTCATTTGCGCGTACGTTTGCGGATATGGTAGAGAGCCATGGTCTACATCAGTTTGTGAAAAATCCCACAAGAGGCGACAGCATTCTTGACTTGATTTTATCAGATGACCTTGCGCTGGTGAAAAATGTTATTTATAAACCACCTGTTGGCTCCAGTGACCATATCAGCCTCAGTTTCTCATTATCTGCATCATATTCTGAGCCTGCAATCACCTTTTTTCGGCATTTCAGAGGGTGTGACTATTCAATCATTTGTGACTATCTTTGGTCGGTGGATTGGCAAAGTTCCTTTGAATCAGCAAGTTCCTTTCAAGAAAAATACGAGATGTTTCTAGCGATACTACAACACACTATTGATTCTTTTGTGCCTTTGAAGCGTGTAAGGGCTTCCAAGTGTTTTCTGCCCTCTTATCTTCAAAACATGGCTGAACATAGGAGCTGCTTATTTAATTTAGCTAGAAGTTCGAATCGGGAGGAGGATTGGGCTAGGTTCCAAGATTTTACGCAAGATTTTGACTTTCGCCTGCAAAAGTACAACAGAAATTTGGAAGCCAAAATAATTGCTAGGGGGGACAAAAAGGATTTCTTCAAATATATCAACAAGAAACTTTCGACTTCTTGCAGGATTCCGGGTTTGAGAAAGGGGGATTCTATTGCAGTTACAGATCAAGATAAGGCGGAGCTACTGGCTGATAAATTTCAAGATGTTTACACTGAAAGAGATGATAATTTTCCAATCTACGAACCCTCCGTTGGCCATGAAATGGCTGGGTTCCCGTGGTTTGAGGAGGTTTTCTTGTATGAACTCTTGTCTAAATTGCCGCCAACTCATTCAATCACACCAGAATTTGTACCGGCCATTTTTTTGAAAAATATTGCCCATGTAATTACAGGTCCTTTAACATATATTTTCAACCAATCGATTTGTTATTCTGAAGTGCCTCTTCGTTGGAAACATTCATTTGTAACACCGCTGCTAAAAAAGGAACCTGCATCCTCGGTTGATAACTATAGACCTGTAAGCATTACATCACAGCTTTGTAGAATATTTGAGAAAGGACTGAAGAAGCACATAATGAGTCATCTTGAAGAAAATTCAATTATTCCACCGAACCAACATGGGTTTGTCCCTGGGAAATCAGTGGAGACGAACCTACTCGAATGCATTAATGACTGGACGGAATATCTGGATTCAAGAAAGTGCTGTGACGTGGTGTATTTTGATTTTTCGAAAGCATTTGATCGAGTTGATCACTCCAAACTGCTGTATAAATTGACTAAGCTCAAATTTCATCCCTTGGTCACTAGATGGCTAAAAAATTATCTCTTAGGAAGAAGTTTCCAAGTAAAAATAAACACAACATTTTCTTCAGTCAGGTCAGTGAGAAGTGGTGTACCTCAGGGAGGGGTATTGTCTCCCACTCTGTTTGCTGTTTACACCTCAGAGCTTCCCGGTCTTCTTGAGCGTTGTGGTGTAACGTGCAAGCAATTTGCTGATGATATTAAAATTTATAAAAAGGTTGACAATGAAGAGGATCAGAATATGATTGCAGGTGCATTGGAGAAAATTCTTGATTGGTCGTATGAATGAAAAATTGCCTTTGGCTCCGGAAAAAAACAGTTTTCATGAGATTAGGAGTATCTGGATTGCCATGTACTTACAATTTCGGTGGTCATGTGCTGAATTTCGTATCCTCTGTTGAAGACCTGGGCTTTCACTATAGCAGCAAACTGGACTTCTCAGATCACCTAAAATTTCTGTACAGTAAAGCTTCCTCCAGAGCTTTCCTCATTTTTAAAGCCTTATCTGTCAGAGATAAGAATGTTTTGTTAAGAGCTTACAAAACATATGTCAGGCCCATTCTAGAAAGCGGAACATCAGTTTTCTCGCCACAGAAGCGTAAAGATGTTTTACTATTGGAAAGAATTCAAAACAACTTTACGCGAAGAATATATATCAGAGCTAACATAGGGCCTTATAACAGCATACCCAATGCAGAAGACAGGAATAGAGAGCTTAAACTGCATTCCTTATACTCTCGCCGACGACTCTATGATGCATGCGTAGTCTTCAAAATTTTATCAGGGCTCATGAAAACTAACGTCTCAAAATTTTTTAGGCTAGTTCGCTCTAGAACTAGGGGAAGCACTCAGAAAATCTCGTATTCAGCTCCCAAAAGCAATACGAGAGCCTCTTCTTTCACATGTAGAGCTGGATCCACCTTTGTTTCGTTGAATCTTAGCGTCACTCCACTGCCCATTCCTGGTGCTCTGTTGAATTTCAAACGCCTTGCAGGGAAGAAGCTGTTGAGTTACAAGAACTGTGATACCAATACTCGCTTTCCATGCCTCCCACTCCTGTTCTAGTTATCCATATTTTTATATTACGTGTGCCTTAAGCAGCGTATTCAATAAATAAATAAATAAATAAAATAACAAGCTCCATCTTAAAGGAGCGTTTTCAATAGTAAATTCTAATTTTATCTCATATAGTTAGATAGGGGGTGTGTATACAAGTCTGTTGGTACCTGCTCGTTGGTGCCCCTGCTTCTACTGAACCCAGCAGACGTTTGAGTGTACACAGGGAACGTTCGAGCGATACAGCGTGCACAACTATATCGCGAAAGTATCCCATACATTGCATAAAGGTGTCGCCGTCCGGCACACTAAGACCTCTGGTTCATAACACCTTAGGATCCGTACCTAAGGAGTCATGGAGTCTTTGGCCACAAGCCACAATTTCGCCACCCTGAACTGTCGATCGCTGTCGAGTGATATCCAAAAAACTGCGCTATCCAGACTTCTGAGCTATTTCCATGCACCGTTTGCTGCTTCGCAGTAAACCAGCCTCAAGGATAGACCCGTCATCAGCGTCGGAGAGTACACCATCTACTGCGGTAACGCTGACGATAGGAGAGTGGGAGGCTGTGCAATAGCTGTAAGGAAGGATTTCAATGGTATGGTCAAGGAGCTTGACTCAACGTCGTGCCGGAACGCATTCGTACGACTGCGGGATCACAGAGGATTCAATCTGTGGATAGTGAGTGCTCATGCGCCCACTGAAACCGCCGAAGACAATTCGAAGGATGCGTTTTATGAGGAACTCAATACGTTGCCGGCCAGGATACCTTGTCAACATGCTGTTGTCGTGGGAATCGACGCAAACGCGAAGATGGGACTTGATCAGGAATCCGAAGTACTCGGTAAATGGTCCTACCCAGTGGAGCAAACATCGGACAATGGCTACCGCCTTGTCGACTTTTGTGAACGCAGTGGTCTGATTATTGCATCGGCATTCAAGAGGAATCATCGCCGCCATGAGTACGGACTAAGAAGAAACTTTGCGACGCGGATTCTTTTGTCAAATGCATCCAGGACGCTTCGAAAGAGGCACTCCCGGTTGTGCAGCCTAAGAAGAAGTTCGCCTACGTCTCAGAAGAAACAACATCTACCTACAACAGAGTATGTGCTCTCCGAACTGCAGGAAACTTCGTGGAGGAGAAGCGTCTGAGGAGGAAGTTGCGTCGGCAGCTTCAAAGTGACCGCGAACGAGAGTGGACGTGTAGAGCTAAGGAGTTCGAGAAGGCTTGGGAGGAGAAGAATCCGAAGAAAGCCTACACGTTCCTGCGACAGTATAGCGGGAAGATAAAGAGATGTTCTCCTGTCTTGAACACTACCAATGGAGTTGCAGTTGGTGATGCGACGCTGCCAATATGGAAGGGTTACTTCAGTTCACTACTGAATCGTCCAGCGCCATCAGTACCTGAGCTCCCGCATGTTCAGAGAGCACATTACGATGTCAGTGAGGAACCGCCGACTGAGTCTGAAGTTTTGGATTGTGTTCGGAAAATGAAGAATGGAAAGGCAGGTGGAGATGACAACATCACTGCTGAAATGCTGAAAGCTCTTCCTCCGTCTGGGATTCGTGAAATGACCAACACCATCCGTGCCATATGGATGAGCAAAAGGATACCCGATTCTTGGAGACATGCGATACCTCTTCACAAGAAGCTATCCGTCACGGGTCCTAAGAACTACAGAGGAATCTCTCTACTTCGTGTCATGTACAAGGTTTTGGAACGTGTCATTCTCGAGCGACTTATCAAACATCGTGAAGGAACGACCAGAGATGAGCAAGCCGGTTTTCGACCTGGAAGATCGACCGTCGACCAAGTGTTCGTCGCGAGAAGAGTAATTGAATCGTGGCAGCGGTTTTCGAAGCCATTACAGCTTGCTTTCTTAGATTTTGAAGCCGCGTTCGACTCTCCTCATCGTGATCGATTGCTCAATGCTTTGCGAGCAGATGGAGTCCCGGAAAAGTATGTTCGGTTAATCGAGGACATGAACAAAGGAACAACAGCAGCAGTTCGTACACCTGTCGGATTTACGTCAGCTTTCGAGGTGAAAACAGGAGTAAGGCGAGGAGCCGTTGCAGGATCTTTTCTTTTCAACTTCGCCGTTGATGACATCATGCGTAGAGTTGCAGAACAGTTTCCTGCGGATGTGATCCTAACACCATCAGGACGCTCCCTTGTCGACCCGGAGTACGCCGACGACATTGTGTTATTCGCTGAAAACAACGCAAAACTGCAAAGGATTGTGAACCTCGTTTCGGAGTATGCCGCAGCCTATAGGCTTCGTCTTCGTCCCGACAAATGCAAGCAGATGTGGGTCTCTCAGAGGCTTTCAACGGGAGTTTGTGTGGACGGACAACGTATCGAACTGGTGGACGATTTCTGTTATTTGGGCTGTTTGCTGAAGAACGATGGTAGTAATGCATCGGATATTCGACAACGAGGTGTGAAAGCTACGTCTGAATTTAATTCTCTAACCAAGTGTTTGTGGTCTACCACCATCGCGAAGGAAGTCAAGTTGCGCGTCTACCTATCCGCTATTCGCCCTATCATGATGTACGGATCGGAGACGTGGGCAGCACCGAAGACGCAGATGGAAAGGTTAAATTGCACGGAGAGGAAGCTTTTTAGGCGTTTGCTTGGATATTTCTGGCCGCGTGTATGCCATAACGAAGACCTTTACAAGGAAATCGACGCAGTACATCAACGCTTGACACGAGGGAGGTGCCAGCATCTCCTAACGCCATCTCAAGCAGCAATGGAAAGTCGACTTCCACTGCTCGGGCATATAATAAGAAGAACGCCGGATCGTCTCGTACAACACGCTCTAAGAATGCTTCCAAATCCTGTCTGGAAACGGCCACCTGGGCGTAGGCGAAAGTTCTGGACGGATGTGGTTAAAGAGGATTTAAAGTCACTCGGCATCTAAAGACAGTTCAGGCGCGATGTTTCGTTTCGCAGGAAATGGAATAGTGACAGCTGGATGGAATGTGTTCAAATTGTGGCTGAAGACCGTGAAAAATGGACACGTCTGACTACTAGGACGGCACACCTCGGTGAAGATGCGGAATGACCGCGTCAGGCGAAAGCCAACCGATTATGTCAAGTAAGTCATAGTTAGATAGATTCTGGCATGGTGAACATTTTCGTCCTTTCGAAATTGAAAACGAAGCACTTTGAGGCGAGTTGTGGTCGAAAGACGCTTTAGTTGCCCACTTTGCCCATTTCGCCCATTTTTTCCCTTGGATAGCAGCGGTATTGTACCTCAAACTTGGGTAAATGAACCGACGAAGGTGTTGATATCTGAATCATGCCTCTAGACTTCGTGGCATACTTACTTACCTGGAGAACATTATTTCACGGCTATTTCTCGGCCATTTTTTGGCACCTATTTCGCGGCCATTAATGTTCATCGGCAACATTTCGAGGCAACCAGCTATTTCCCGATTATTTCTCGCCTATTACGCGGAAAGCAGACATTTTGCGGCTGTTTCTCGGCTATTTCTCGGCCGAAACTCAGAGGAGCTGCCTTTCAAGGTCTATGTAGGGTGTCTCTGAGCGAATTTCAGAGAATAGAAGAAGCTTCTCTGTAACCCGATGTCAGAGGTTATAGTTTTGGCCCCTAGTTCAGCTTTCTGAGGACATAGAACTATCGAAAGCAGCGCATTTTGGTGAACTGATTTCTGGTCAAGCAATTAACTATGGGTGTTGGGTTACGACACCGTCGGGAGACCTTATCTCGGGAGGACAACTGAGGACCTGTTCTGGAAATTCTCTTCGCCTCCCCTTACTCAGGAATTTCTGAACAAGTTGCCTGAGACTTTAACGGAAGTTGCATGATGGCTTCACGCAACTTGCTCTAAATTCACAAATAACTTGAAGCGATGTTACGTGTGACTTGACCAAAGACTTTCATGTAAGTTGCGCTAATAATACATAACATTGCGAGTAACTTGCACTGTTGCTGCACTTTACCTGACACCGACACGCGATGCGGTCATCACTTGCTCGCGGAGCATGCCGGGGCGGCCAGCCGCTATCCGGGGCCTCCAACCGCTGTGCGGCGCGTAGTACCTCAAACTTGTGTAATTAAACCGATGGCGCTATCGACATCAGCGTCTTGCCTCGAGAGTGCGTCGTATTCCTCCCTAGAGAACAGCTCTCCCAGGATTAAGTTACATACATGTGCGATAAAAAACACATTTAGGGTAAAGGCAGTGTTCACTATAATCTTCAATTTTGAGATTATTCGCTATATATGTAGATAAAGTGGTACCCGGGTACAACTAAAAGTACGTAGAAACTGAGAAAAACGCGCCAGAAGTACACGAAATTCTTCAGTATCACCTCGCCTCTTACGAATCACAGGAAGTGTTTGTTGTGACAACGAAATCTTCTGTGGACCCGCCCTTAGCAATTCTCTACTCTCTGTTGCTCCGTACTTTCCTTAGGACCCTAACTAATCCTACTTTGCATAAAATATTCTTCTATTTTCGATTGACCCAATTCTCCACCGGTGACAACCACCATGAACATGTTTATCCAACCGGACAACTGGTCCATGTTATAGATTAACTCAGAAAAATGAAAACATATTACATGTAATATAAAAGGCCTGA
Source organism: Aplectana chamaeleonis (assembly GCA_029168955.1). Taxonomy (NCBI): domain Eukaryota; kingdom Metazoa; phylum Nematoda; class Chromadorea; order Rhabditida; family Cosmocercidae; genus Aplectana; species Aplectana chamaeleonis. The sequence continues at coordinate 27,800 of JAPDOI010001109.1, read as the reverse complement.
ATTAATATACATGTAATATAAATTGGCCAATGTATATTACTTGCAAATTATCTCGACCTATGTATGTTACATGTGATATATCGGCCCCTCGCTCGCACGCCAAATGTCGCAAGTAAAATGTTTTCGATGGTGAAAACATAATACTTGTAACATAAGAGACGATTACAATATACTTGTAATGCATCTCCGTCAATGTAAGTTACATGTGAATTATCTCTACTCAAGTAAATTACATGTAGTATAAGTGTAACATAATTCAAATATCTCCAGCAACTGAGGGCCAATGCTGAACACCTTCTGCAAACCTGCACAGCATACGGGCCGCCTCATACCTTACCAATGAGCTCAGGCCCATGGGATTGACATTCGACAGGGTGGTCACTCGCCTTGGCCGAGTCGTTGATCTCTCACTCCTCATGATTCGTTCTAATCGTGATGAAGGATTAAAGGGAGCGACAAGCAACATTTTTGAAGCAAGGTTAAGCCCACTGCTTCTTGTATGAAGCTGTGGGATCCAAGCTTGCTGCTTCAGTCATGAAGCAGCAAGCTTTAAGCTCCTGGGATGCCCAAGGGAGCTTAAAGCTTACTGAGTTGTACCTGACGCAGTAGCCTGGAACTTGCAGCTCCAACCCTTAAAGCATCGAGCTTCAACTTGCAGCTCTAATTAAGTTACATGAAATATAAGTGTATCTTACATGTAATATAAGTGTAGGTTACATGCGATATAAAGGTAATATACTTGAATGTCTCAAGTATCTTACACTTTATATAACATGTAACATGTTTTCATTTTTCTGAGAATGTCTCTGAATCTCGACGTTTTAATGCGTTTCTCTCCATTTCTTCGTAATTATGGCAACACTTGGAGGAAAACGCATTGTTTTATGTGAATAACTCGGGGACGAAAATCATCGTGAACACTGCCTTTAAACGTCAGTACTTTATGCCACGTGTAAGCCAACTCGCACCGCCCAACATACTTTGTTGAAGGTCACATGTAGCTTAAAGCTATGAAGATATGTAGCAGGTAACATGCTTAGAGTGTTCAAATTCGCATGTAACTTTATCAGAAATTCCTGAATAACCGGGGAAAGTTCCCCAGTTTTATTGAGGGAAATTCCGTCTTCGTTCTTGGCAAGTTCCCCACCAATATGTGAATCCTGATTTCGCATTCCATACCACAATAATAGAAGCAATGTGAATCTCCAGCAGTTGGTCTGCAGATGTGCGTATGCATAAGTGCATTAGATACGTACGTGATTTACTCGACTAGAAGCAGCACGCTTTTCATTGTTTCCTCGTCATGTTAGTAAAGCATAGTGGCCAGCGCATTATTTGAAAAACTTAAAAAAAACACTCAACTCTAATGTGGTGAGTATATTTTAGTAAGGGGTTCCCGATAATACTAAAAACGAGTGCTGCTCTTTGAACTTGAAGAGGAAAAATCGTTTCGTAGCGTGCGCACCTTTATGCCACGCGGTCTCTTAGATGTTAAATTATGGACGAATGATATGTAATCACAGGCATTCGCTCAAGTACACCTCGAATTTTCTCAATTCAATAGATTTTTGATTCTGGGACACTAGCCCTTTCTTTGTTCATATCATATAAATTTTGAGCGCTCTTTCAACTATGACATCTATTTTTTTGGGCTCAATAGCGATACCTCCTATGAGGAATACGTAATTTCAAACAAGCTACTGCGTACGGCCTTCATAAGCAGTCAGAAGACGTAGAAGGCGAACCACAACAAACTGCAAACAGTGAAATTTCGCTAGGTTTCCACGTGATATTTGCATTTTCGATAGAGGAAAAACATTCCGAAGCAGGAAAAACACAACAAAGGTATCCTTCACCCATTTGGCATGGGCTGTTCGAAGTTGTATTTCCTATAGAAGATCATCCTGTCATATTAAATACACAGCCAAAGTACTTGTAGAAATTATAAAGTGGACATGTTCTGTATCAACAACAACAAATGTGAAATCCTCCGGAACAGGTGATCAAAGACGAGGAGACAATTAATCTACCCCTGAACACCTAAGGATAACCACGTGTCCCAACTGCGGACGTTTTGGTATTGCAGTGCGTGGTCCATGCGTCAGAATAAAACGAAAACGGAAAACATACGTACCAGCACGGTCATGGGGAGGGTGGTTCTTTTTTTAGGGAAAACTTAAAAACTTTGGGGATCGCTATTCTTTCCACCCACCTGAAATAATGTCTGTGTCACTGAAAAATCGAATCTTGAGATAAAATTATCTGGTGCCATGATTATTTGCCATCGAACAGTCAACATTATTGATGGAACAAAAGCAGTTTTTGAGATGAAAAATAGAGTAAATCATCAAGCGTGTACTACCTCAACATTATCTCGACTACAACATTTGGAATAGACATTGCTTCGTGGTTTTCTAGCCAAATTCGATGAAAACGGAGACTGTTTTTATCGCTTCGGAAGTCGTTGGGCCAGCTAGGCCCAACGACTTCGTGCAGAACTGGCAATGGTGGCGTAGAAGGTTCCGAATGATTGAGCCGAGCCGAGTTATGACAGGCACATATAAGGTGCGTTGGTCCCACGATTGTCCAAAAGCTCCACCGGACCATCGGGGCCAAAAATGTAGGGTACAGATTTTTCCGGTTTCTGCAGTGTTTTTCAGCTTCTCATTTGGCTGAAATTTTTCAAAATCTGCAGCGCATGAAGCGCTATTCATCGCCTCTGGAACAGTAAGCCCCCAAAGATTGAAAAAAAAACTCCAAAGTGAAACGAGTCTGGAAATGGCCGAATGTCAGTTCCAGAGTCAGTAACGTCTACCACTTTTTTTCACGTTTCAAGGGGGTCGTTCTTTGGTCCAAAAAATGTTCCTCTCAGGGGGATGTCGTTGTTTCGGAGCACCCATACCGACGCTGTGTACCAGAGCGAACCCAGCGTACCAGAGCGAAGTCTCAATTGTACCACAAGCTTCACTCCAGCTTTTTTTCTCCAGTCAGTTTTGATGATGAACCATATTGCCAGTCTGGTCACTTTGTCAGAAAGGGCTTCAGCTCGAAGTCATAGACAGAGGAAGCAGTATCACTTAGAAACTGAGCTCTTTTTTCTGAATCCACGTCCTAGACCATGTACACAAAAAGATTTACTACTTTTCGCAGTTGCTTTGTTCACCCTTTCAATGTCGCGACTGATGTCATCATTGAATTTCTGAAAGGTAGTCATTCTCCGTCGAAATTCAGCTTGTTAATAGTACTCGCACAGGAATCCGCCCAGAACGAGAACGGACTTCTCTCAGTCTGCGAACACAGTTCTAATCCTGTTGCCTTCGGGAGACTAACAACAACAAGAGATTTTGTACTGTCGCCGAATGTACTGTTCTCCAAAAGTCACGTGCTAGTCACGTTCCTTACCGGCGTATGAAGCTCCACATCTCATAAAGACGGCAGGTGACCCTACAAGGCTAATCCCATAGGGGGACTCTGAATCCATTCTGGAGAATAATTTTAGCCCACTGTAGGTGTCCCTCATTGCGTAAAACGCCTCATAATAGCAGAGCGTGATGAAGGTGGTGTCCTTCTGATGCTCTGTGACAGAATTAACCTCTTTGCCACGGTGTCCTTGTAGCGCTCCCTGACAGGATAAACCTCCTTGCCGGGGAGTGTAGAATTCCTTGTAGAGCAGCTCCATCCACTTGGAAAGAGGGCAACAAACGAAAAATTAGCAGCCAGAGAACTCATTTCTATCCCGAAAGCAACTGCGGTTACCGATGCAGCCGAATATGGCAACGAGCGGAAAGACCGCGACGCTCGCGTTGCTCTCAGCCACTGCGATCAATGTGGATAGATGAAAATAACTGGAAAGTGAGATTGGAAGTGGTCAGAACATGTACTCCATTCATAAAAAAATCATGAAAAAGAAGAGAGCCGAAAAAAGAAAATTCTCACCATTGAATACATTCCGAATCAATTGATCTCCCTTACATCGTATTGAAAACATATGAATTCACAAAATTCAGCTGCTTAGGATTTTCCAAATATTAGACGATTGGCAGCCCCAGTCTTATAAAGGGGAGGACAGACCTGTTTACCAGAACTGTCCATACATCCATGTTTTTTCTGATAGACTACCTTGCGGGTAGTCGTAACAACATCCTACTATTTCTCCGAGTATTGGGGAAGGAAGTTATGGGTCATTTTTAAAATGAGGTCAAAACGACGAAAATGTTGGGTGCTATATCCACTATGCCACCAGTAACGGGCGGCGACCAGATGGTACGCCGCGCAGGGGAGCATGAATTGCGTGTCGCGTGGCGGCGTACCACAACCCGTTGAATGAGCCATTTCCATTTACGAGATGTTAACTCGCCTACCGCTCATGTGATAGTATCAATAGAAGAAGTTAACCGAATTAAGGTTCATGGACGTCTATCGGTAACTTGAGAATGACTTCTTTTGATACCTGATTTCTGTGAAAATAATAAGTTCTAATGGAGATCATTAAGAATTCCATATTTCTGGGTTACATACAATAAGATGCATCCACAGACGATTCTTAAACTGGGACGTCATCACTCTATCTGTGTTGACTCCACGGCACAGCGATGAATCAACGGTGGTACGCGGCGACGCAACACGCAGAGAGTGTCCTTGCCGGCGTACCAGCCTTCCCGCACCCCTTTAGCAATACCTCCGTGTCGAGTTGGCCGAGTGGTCCAAGTCGGCGAACACCTATCAGAAGGCTTCCGGGTCTGATCCCCTCTGATGGTGAAATTTTCTCCACGATGTTTTTTTTTGAGTTCAACAACTGTACGCGGCATTTTGATGACAGTTTATCGACATGAGCTGTCATAGGAAAGAAGACCAAGCATACAGAAGAGCAAAGATCTTCCGGATCTTGGTTCCCACAGCGCGACAGTTCTTGACAGCTGGCCATTATTCCGGAATGACACCTTCATCCGCTCTCTTCTGCCTCCTGGGAAAAACATCGAAATTCTCAACGTGCCTCCTGTAGTCAATCACAAGTCCAACCGGACGACGTAGCCGATTTTTCTACTTCAAGGGGCTGCTCAAGTGCGTTCACAGCTCCGTGTTAATTAACGATCTTGAATTCAAAGTCTATATACGGAACAATGTTATTAAAGCGGCTAGCTTACTTTACCGTCAACTGTACCACCCACGTTTCGCTAACATTGTAAAATATGCATGGCACCGAGCGTGCGTCGATGACCATCCCTGTCAATTCGACAGCCCGATCTCAAGGCTTTTTCCTAGCGAAATCGGAAAAGCGGGGAGGTTGGTTGTTGTAATATTGTTAGTTTTATGTTTTTCTGCTATTGCATTAGGAGTTTCCCTTTCGCCCACTTCCTCGAAAATGAGCTGCGGTAGCTGAATTACACTATACTTAGAGTAACCTACCGGAATCGCCCGAAAAAACGCCAAACGAACTTCATATTCGTGTTTCCAATTTTGTGGGTGCAGAGGTCAAAGAAATTCTTTTAGCCCAATGTTTGTCCAGGGGAGTAGTTTGGGGCGTGGAACACGAATAGGAGGTCCGTTTGTGTTTTTTCTCGAGAACATGACAGATTACGTAACTTAATTGTAATATGCCTACAATATGCTCTTCACTTTTTGGTTCATAACTTTTTTTCACTACTACTCGGGCAGCTAGATTGGGGCTTTTGGATTACCCGGGAGGTAGCTGATCAGAAAAACATGGAATTATGGGTAGTTCTGGCGACGCGGTCTGGTCATTCCCTTGTTAAAGGAAAAGATGAAAGCATTCCCGCAATGAGCGGCAGTTTTGCAGTTGTTATATTCCCTGATAATTTGGCCACTCACTCATCTGCACACACACACACAGAAAAATTGAATGAAATGTTTGTCTCTCAGCCATTGCCAGCTGATTCGAATTGCAGATTTTGCCAATCCTTCAAGCAGTCAGACTTCCTGCAGCCGATCGTTTACAACACAACAAGATGTTTTCAAAAAATAAACCCAAAATGGGTACACATGTAGCAGGTTAAATACATGCACTTACGCACTCAAGTGCTTACGTGTGCTCAACCAAGGCCTGAGAAACATCACGTGATGATATAAGGGCAATTACATGTATCGCATCAAACCCAATATTCATTAGGCGTGGAGTTTTTGTATAAGTATATGAGAAAAGATTTCGACCTACATGCATACTTGTACGATCAGAACGAAAACATTTGTTACCGTGGAACTTCGAATGCAAGTTTTCATGTGAATGCTGCCTTTAGAAATACTGAATAAAGGGCAATCTTTCGAAGAATAAGTTCTTGAATAGGTCGCTAGAGGGGTTCCAAAAAGTGCAGAACAATCAAATGTAATCATTTTCAAAACTCCACCTCTGTTCCCAGAGGAACTGCTTGAGGGAACTGACAAGGGAGGTTTGCACCCATACCGTGGAGTTTCGGGATGCAATTTTATTATGTTCTAGAAGAAGGACAGTATCCCAATACCCCGTACACAGGATCTGCTAAGTGCCTCAGGCAGTCCCTAAAAAGGTCAAAAACTGAAGAAGGTCAGAACTACTTTACGGAAGCGAATAGAGTCGATTTAACGATAGAATTACATTAAGATTTGTTCGGATTAGATGTTGAGAAAATTTGGTGCTTTGCCCTTTTTAGATAAAAAGTTATGCTTTGTTGCTCAGACCAATAAACGTGCATCGGGAGCGCCCCACATATCCTCTGTTTCGGAACCAAATTTATTCTGTTCCTTCGAGAGCTTGTGTGGAGCGAGGGTAGAGAAAGTGTGGGGAAAAGGAGAGGCAGCAGACGCTCGCAGACTACGAAACAGTGACTTCAATGGGTTGACGGTTCTAATCCCGCTATACACTTTCTGGTTTGTTAGTGCCCTCCACACGATTCTACTTTCATCTTTCGAATTGCAGACAGTTAACTTCAAATTTAATTTCCAGATTTTTCTGCTTCGTCGAGAGGAAAATCGACTATTAGATTGGTTACTCTGATTACTGCATATTTTTACTTCTGTTCCCTTCCGTGTGTGAGATTCCTTTTAGGAAAATCCACGAAACTATTGAAGCCTAATAAAATGAAAAACGTAACTAAGAGCTATGGTGAGCGAGATTCGAACCTCCGATCCATCCAAGTCACCGTTTCGTAATCTCTACGCTATCCACTTGACCAATTCGCCGCCGTTTCGTGGGGTTATGTAAGGAGGTTTCAGTACGCATTCCGTGGTGCAGGAAGCAAAGCATAACTGTTGATCAAAACAAGATCAATGCATCAATTTTTTCAGATGTATTCTGAACGCACCTGAAGGTTATTCAATCGTTAAACCAGCTTTACACACTTCGGTCGAGCCGTTCTGGCCTTGTTTATTTTTTGACATTGTAGGGACTACCTGAGGCATTCAGCCGCCGAATCTGAGTAAAGGGCATTGCAACACTGCCTTTCCTACAGAACATATTACAATTGCATACCGAAATCCCATGGTATGTGTGCCACCCTCCCTTGTGATGTGCGATATTTCCAAACTTTTTCATGAGCGAATTTTAAAAAAATTGCGCACGGATCGCAGCGGAATGAGCATTGAGTAAGCTGCAGCAGTCATCGTGAGAGCAACGGGAGCGCTCATCACAGCGACATATCCTCTAGTGAAACTTATTTCCGTCGATCACGTGCTTGTGCGTGCGTATGCTGCGACTCTTTCTCCCGCACATCGTCTGGCGTTCTCTCCCCTCGCTTCACGCACGCACGTGAAGGGGTAAAGTAAATTGGGCTCCGAAATAAAGGATATGTGGAGGACAGACTAACTTGGAAGGCTGCGAACCAGAAACTCTGCCTCTGCGTGTGCCACTCGTCGCATTGCGGTGAGCAAAGCATGCACCTAGCAAAGCTGCGGCAACACGGCCCATTATGTCAATTATATGGTATAAATCGGGGCTGTGCCCGTAGCTGCCCTTAGCGTAAGGTCTGCTATTGGTCAATACTTAAAATGCACCCATTGAGGCAACAGAGACGCTCCAAAAGTTGGATGAGATAGCAACGTTACTGAGGTCGTATGACCCCTAGTACAAGGCTCGCGCCGTTAGAATCGTCAAAAACGACCAAAAACTACTAAATTTAAGTAATGCATGACGAAAAACTCCGCCAACCCCGCCCATGAGCTTCGTCAACCCCCACCCCCTTTGACGCTTCCAGGGAGGTGAGCGTTCTAATACAAGCTGTAAGAGTCTATTGGCTTAGCTACCTCGACTGTTTTGTCGCTAATATTCGCTGTTTGAACCGCGCGCGGCAAAACTCGTCCAATTTCACCAGATAACAAAATCAACCGGTTGGTGTTACTAACGCTCGTTGCTGAATTGTCTTTTTTGTTCCCGTACTAACATCTAGAGCTTCTCTCGTTTGTAACCATTATTGATGACCCCCATCGGTGGATCTCAGGAAGGTTGGCGGACCAACTATGATGGTATCCGGAGCTCACGTGTCACCTCTGCTTGAGCTTGCAGAGTGGGCCGGCCACTGCCCTTCCGACAGGAGCTCTCCATTCCCCCCCCCCCCCTCCGGTTTCAATGAGACGAACCACATCGGTCTCTTGCGTTTATTTTCTTGTTCCAATTTTGTTCCTCGCAAGCGTACCCGAAATAAATAAATAATAATATTAACCCTTATTCCTCTAGTAATCGCACACAGTTTTCGTTAGTTTTTCTGTCATTGCTGCATCCTCAAATTCAAATTTTTGAATGAAATTTTTTTCAACTGTTGATTTCTGGTGCATTTCCATATACTGACTGATTATGGACATGATTTCTTCGTGTGAGGAGAAAGAGCAAAGATTGCAAAGCGAATTCCTTACATGGTTGTTGAAATGCGCTCTGATACCTACCTTTTTTGAATGTGAAATCAAATAATTAAAGGCAGCGTTCACGATGATCATCCTCGTTGACTTTCCACACTGAAATGATAGGCGAGAAGGATCCTAGGCTCCCATTGTCAAAAGAACGGTAGAAAACGAGCCAGGAGCGCCAAAATAACGGCTGCAAACAAGCGTTTTGGTGCCCCAGACACGCCTGGTGCCCCAGATTCGCCCCCTCGGAATGATCAAATGAAGACTCAGATTCCTGAAAGTTTAAGTTCCTGGCAAAAGTAAAGATTTGGCATGGCCATAGAAATATACTCAGGTAAAAAGGGAAAATAAAGAAAAATGAAAAAAGCTTTTGAAATATTCCTGAGAACGATTTGGCGTAGAATAATTTGTTTTTCGGGAAATGAAGTGAAATAGTTGAAAGTATGATTTGGCAGTCGAGTTTGAACCAACTATTAATAAGAGTTGTGCAGAACGAGAGGTCGCCCTGTCTGTGCTCAACCGTAGAAGCTATCAACGAGAAATCAGGCGTGAAATGGGAAGCATCAAAACTTTCGGGAGCTGTAATCCGGCGGTCTTCACGTATTAGGTGAAGTAAAATCAACACGCGTGATTTCGCTTTGATATGTTCTACGGATAAGCACAGACAAAGCGATCTCTCGTTTTGCACAACTCTTATCAATAGTTGGTTCAAACTCGACTGCCAAATCATACTTTCAACTATTTCACTTCATTTCCCGAAAAACAAATTATTCTACGCAAAATCGTTCTCAGGAATATTTCAAAAGCTTTTTTCATTTTTCTTTATTTTCCCTTTTTACCTGAGTATATTTCTATGGCCATGCCAAATCTTTACTTTTGCCAGGAACCTAAGCTTTCAGAAATTTCATTTATTTTTTCTAAAGGTTTCCTTTCTAACATGATTTATGCCTGGTGGTGTTAGATGAAAGTAAATCCACTGATGTCCTGCCCCCCTCCTTCTATGACGTCCTGCGCACTCCAACTGATAGCCTGCACACTTTCTTTGACGTCCTGCACACGCCCACTGATGTTCTGCACACTCCCTCTGATGTCCTGCACACTTTCTATGATGTCCTGCACACTCCCACTAATGTCCTGCACCCTTTCACTGACGTCCTACACACTTCCTATGAGGTGCTGCACACTCCCACTGATGTCGTGCACACTTTCTATGTCATCCTGCACACTTCCACTAATGTCCTGCGCACATTCTGTTACATCTTGCACACTCCCACTGATGTCCTGCACACTTTCTATGACATTTTGCATACTCCCACTGTTGTCCTGCACACTTTCTACGGCGTTCTGCGCACACCCATTTGGGTCCGGCACTTTCTACGGTGTCCAGCGCACTCCCATTTAGGTTCCTCACACTTTCTATGGCGTTCTGCGTACACCCATTTGGGGTCACAAGCACGCTCATGCCGATCATTTTTTCGCAGGGCTACCGTAACCCTCCTTCAAAAATTTTCTGAGTGTCAGGCCCCGGTCAGAGTTGGTGCTATTTGCATCTGTATCCCCGCACCCCGCACCCCCAACACGCCCGCACCCCCCAACCCCCCCAACACCCTCCCGGTCGATACGTATGTTTAAAATGATGGAGTGAGGTTGAGAAAATCACTCGATGTATCCAACTAGATATGACGATGATTACGTGGCCAACAGGATTGCACCTGTTCAGAGAAATAGTGAAGGAGAGTATGGTGAAGTAACGGAGGTAGCAGTAAGGTTAGCTTTCCAGTGATACGCAATGTTTTATCATAGGCCCGCCCACCCGGTGATTTTCTCATCCACGTATTGCATGGATATCGACCGCGTCGGATACATCGAGTGATTTTCTCAACCTCACTCCATCATTTTAAACATACGCATCGACCGGGGTGCGGGGGTGTTGGGGGTGCGGGGGTGTTGGGGGTGCGGGGATACACCGAGTGATTTTCTCAGCTTCACTTCACCATGTTGTTCATACGTATCGACCGGGTGGGTGTTGGGGGTGTTGGGGGTGCGGGGATACACCGGGTGATTTTGCTTATCATTTCCAATGCTTTCTGTGTGTATCGACCGGGCTGGATACGTCGGCTCATCCAACTATGACCGGGGCCTCAGCTTGGATATGAGCAGATCGTGATAGCCAACAAACATGTTTGCAAAATCTCGACCTCCTCAGATTTTTCCCGGCGGCTTCTCGAAGAGAACGGTGTGTGAATAAATGCATACCGCTCCTCTGCCCTTTTATACCCCGCATGTTATGAGCGTGTGTTAGCGTTCGTAATCATGTTTGGCTCAAGAATGGTTACGGTAGCCCTGCGGAAAAAATGATCGGCATGGGCGTGCTTCTAGTTTTTCTAGTTCTAGTTCTCCTAGTTTTTTCGCCTATATACCGAGCAAGCTCGTTTCGATCGTTTCTTTCGTTTTACATGCGTTCGAATACAATTCGCGTGTTGCTAAGGTTTTTCTCCAGTTCTTTCAGGTGTTATTTTGGCTGGTGATCCGCTCAAGAGTTGAATCGCCCCCAAAACCGTCACGCCGATCGGTTGGATCCATTTGGGTCCCGCACACTTTCTACGGCGTCCGGCGCACTCCCACTTGGGTCCCGCACACTTTCTACGGCGTTCTGCGCACACCCATTTGGGTCCCACACACTTTCTACGGCGTTCTGCGCACACCCATTTGGGTCCCGCACACATTCTACGGCGTCCGGCGCACTCCCACGTGGGTCCCGCACACTTTCTACGGCGTCCGGCGCACTCCCACTTGAGTCCCGCATACTTTCTAGGGCCTTCTGCGCACATCCACTTGGGCCCCGCACAATTTCTACGGCGTCCGGCGCACTCCCACTTGGGTCCCGCACACTTTCTACGGCGTTCTGCGCACACCCATTTGGGTCCCGCACGCTTACTATGGCGTCCGGCGCACTATCATTTGGGTTCCACACACTTCCTAGGGCGTTGTGCGCACACTCATTTGGGTCCAGCATACTTTCTACGGCGTCCGGCGCACTCCCACGTGGGTCCCGCACACTTTCTACGGCAATCTGCGCACACCCATTTGGGTCCCGCACGCTTACTACGGTGTCCGGCGCACTCCCATTTGGGTCCCGCACACTTTCTACGGTGTCCGGCGCACTCCCATTTGGGTCCCACACACTTTCTATGGCGTTCTGCGTACACCCATTTGGGGTCACAAGCATGCTCATGCCGATCATTTTTCGCAGGGCTACCGTAACCCTCCTTCAAAAATTTTCTGAGTGTCAGCTTGGATATGAGCACATCGTGATAGCCAACAAACGTGTCTTTCTAGGGCCTTCTGCGCACACCCATTTGGGCCCCGCACAATTTCTACGGCGTCCGGCGCACTGTCATTTGGGTCCCGCACACATTCTACGGCGTCCGGCGCACTCCCACTTGGGTCCCGCACACTTTCTACGGCGTCCGGCGCACTCCCACGTGGGTCCCACACACTTTCTACGGCGTTCTGCGCACACCCATTTGGGTCCCGCACACATTCTACGGCATCCGGCGCACTCTCATTTGGGTCCCGCACACATTCTACGGCGTCCGACGCACTCCCACTTGGGTCCCGCACACTTTCTACGGCGTCCGGCGCACTCCCACGTGGGTCCCGCACACTTTCTACGGCGTCCGGCGCACTCCCACGTGGGTCCCACACACTTTCTACGGCGTTCTGCGCACACCCATTTGGGTCCCGCACACATTCTACGGCATCCGGCGCACTCTCATTTGGGTCCCGCACACATTCTACGGCGTCCGACGCACTCCCACTTGGGTCCCGCACACTTTCTACGGCGTCCGGCGCACTCCCACGTGGGTCCCGCACACTTTCTACGGCGTCCGGCGCACTCCCACTTGAGTCTCGCATACTTTCTAGGGCCTTCTGCGCACACCCATTTGGGCCCCGCACAATTTCTACGGCGTCCGGCGCACTCCCACTTGGGTCCCGCACTTTTTCTACGGCGTTCTGCGCACACCCATTTGGGTCCCGCACGCTTACTATGGCGTCCGGCGCACTATCATTTGGGTTCCACACACTTCCTAGGGCGTTGTGCGCACACTCATTTGGGTCCAGCATACTTTCTACGGCGTCCCGCGCACTCCCACGTGGGTCCCGCACACTTTCTACGGCAATCTGCGCACACCCATTTGGGTCCCGCACGCTTACTACGGTGTCCGGCGCACTCCCATTTGGGTCCCGCACACTTTCTACGGTGTCCGGCGCACTCCCATTTGGGTCCCACACACTTTCTATGGCGTTCTGCGTACACCCATTTGGGGTCACAAGCATGCTCATGCCGATCATTTTTTCGCAGGGCTACCGTAACCCTCCTTCAAAAATTTTCTGAGTGTCAGCTTGGATATGAGCACATCGTGATAGCCAACAAACGTGTTTGCACAATTTCGACCTCCTCAGCCTTTTCCCGGCGGCTTCTCGAAGAGAACGGTGTGTGAATGAATGCATACCGCTCCTCTGCACTTTTATACCCCGCATGTTATGAGCGTGTGTTAGCGTTCGTAATCATGTTTTGCTCAAGAATGGTTACGGTAGCCCTGCGGAAAAAATGATCGGCATCGCCCCAAAACCGTCACGCCGATCGGTTTGGATCCATTTGGGTCCCGCACACTTTCTACGGCGTCCGGCGCACTCCCACTTGGGTCCCGCACACTTTCTACGGCGTTCTGCGCACACCCATTTGGGTCCAACACACTTTCTACGGCGTTCTGTGCACACCCATTTGGGTCCCGCACACATTCTACGGCGTCCGGCGCACTCTCATTTGGGTCCCGCACACATTCTACGGCGTCCGGCGCACTCCCACTTGGGTCCCGCACACTTTCTACGGCGTCCGGCGCACTCCCACGTGGGTCCCGCACACTTTCTACGGCGTTCTGCGCACACCCATTTGGGTCCCGCACACATTCTACGGCATCCGGCGCACTCTCATTTGGGTCCCGCACACATTCTACGGCGTCCGACGCACTCCCACTTGGGTCCCGCACACTTTCTACGGCGTCCGGCGCACTCTCATTTGGGTCCCGCACACATTCTACGGCGTCCGGCGCACTCCCACTTGGGTCCCGCACACTTTCTACGGCGTCCGGCGCACTCCCACGTGGGTCCCACACACTTTCTACGGCGTTCTGCGCACACCCATTTGGGTCTCGCACACATTCTACGGCATCCGGCGCACTCTCATTTGGGTCCCGCACACATTCTACGGCGTCCGACGCACTCCCACTTGGGTCCCGCACACTTTCTACGGCGTCCGGCGCACTCCCACGTGGGTCCCGCACACTTTCTACGGCGTCCGGCGCACTCCCACTTGAGTCTCGCATACTTTCTAGGGCCTTCTGCGCACACCCATTTGGGCCCCGCACAATTTCTACGGCGTGCGGCGCACTCCCACTTTGGGTCCCGCACACTTTCTACGGCGTTCTGCGCACACCCATTTGGGTCCCGCACGCTTACTATGGCGTCCGGCGCACTATCATTTGGGTTCCACACACTTCCTAGGGCGTTGTGCGCACACTCATTTGGGTCCAGCATACTTTCTACGGCGTCCGGCGCACTCCCACGTGGGTCCCGCACACTTTCTACGGCAATCTGCGCACACCCATTTGGGTCCCGCACGCTTACTACGGTGTCCGGCGCACTCCCATTTGGGTCCCGCACACTTTCTACGGTGTCCGGCGCACTCCCATTTGGGTCCCACACACTTTCTATGGCGTTCTGCGTACACCCATTTGGGGTCACAAACATGCTCATGCCGATCATTTTTTCGCAGGGCTACCGTAACCCTCCTTCAAAAATTTTCTGAGTGTCAGCTTGGATATGAGCACATCGTGATAGCCAACAAACGTGTTTGCACAATTTCGACCTCCTCAGCCTTTTCCCGGCGGCTTCTCGAAGAGAACGGTGTGTGAATGAATGCATACCGCTCCTCTGCACTTTTATACCCCGCATGTTATGAGCGTGTGTTAGCGTTCGTAATCATGTTTTGCTCAAGAATGGTTACGGTAGCCCTGCGGAAAAAATGATCGGCATCGCCCCAAAACCGTCACGCCGATCGGTTGGATCCATTTGGGTCCCGCACACTTTCTACGGCGTCCGGCGCACTCCCACTTGGGTCCCGCACACTTTCTACGGCGTTCTGCGCACACCCATTTGGGTCCAACACACTTTCTACGGCGTTCTGTGCACACCCATTTGGGTCCCGCACACATTCTACGGCGTCCGGCGCACTCTCATTTGGGTCCCGCACACATTCTACGGCGTCCGGCGCACTCCCACTTGGGTCCCGCACACTTTCTACGGCGTCCGGCGCACTCCCACGTGGGTCCCACACACTTTCTACGGCGTTCTGCGCACACCCATTTGGGTCCCGCACACATTCTACGGCATCCGGCGCACTCTCATTTGGGTCCCGCACACATTCTACGGCGTCCGGCGCACTCCCACTTGGGTCCCGCACACTTTCTACGGCGTCCGGCGCACTCCCACGTGGGTCCCGCACACTTTCTACGGCGTTCTGCGCACACCCATTTGGATCCCGCACGCTTTCTACGGCGTCCGGCGCACTCTCATTTGGGTCCCGCACACTTTCTACGGCGTTCTGCTCACACCCATTTGGGTCCCACACACTTTCTACGGCGTTCTGCGCACACCCATTTGGGTCCCACACACTTTCTAGGGCCTTCTGTGCACACCCATTTGGGTCCCGCACACTTTCTACGGCGTCCGGCACACTCCCACTTGGGTCCCGCACACTTTCTACGGCGTTCTGCGCACACCCATTTGAGTCCCGCACGCTTACTACGGCGTCCGGCGCACTCTCATTTGGGTTCCACACACTTCCTAGGGCGTTGTGCGCACACCCATTTGGGTCCCGCATACTTTCTACGGCGTCCGGCGCACTCCCACGTGGGTCCCGCACACTTTCTACGGCGTTCTGCGCACACCAATTTGGATCCCGCACACTTTCTACGGTGTCCGGCGCACTCCCACTTGGGTCCCGCACACTTTCTACGGCGTCCGGCGCACTCCCACGTGGGTCCCGCACACTTTCTACGGCGTTCTGCGCACACCAATTTGGATCCCGCACACTTTCTATGGTGTCCGGCGCACTCCCACTTGGGTCCCGCACGCTTTCTACGGCGTCCGGCGCACTCTCATTTGGGTTCCACACACTTTCTAGGGCGTTCTGCGCACACCCATTTGGGTCCCACATACTTTCTACGGCGTTCTGCGCACACCCATTTGGGTCCCGCACACTTTCTACGGCGTCCGGCGCACTCCCACTTGGGTCCCGCACACTTTCTACAGCGTTCTGCGCACACCCATTTGGATCCCGCACACTTTCTACGGTGTCCGGCGCACTCCCATTTGGGTCCCACACACTTTCTAGGACGTTCGGCGCACTCTCATTTGGGTTCCACACACTTTCTAGGGCGTTCTGCGCACACCCATTTGGATCCCGCACGCTTTCTACGGCGTCCGGCGCACTCTCATTTGGCTCCCGCACACTTTCTACGGCGTTCTGCGCACACCCATTTGGGTCCCACACACCTTCTACGGCGTCCGGCGCACTCCCACTTGGGTCCCGCACACTTTCTACAGCGTTCTGCGCACACCCATTTGGGTCCCACACACTTTCTACGGCGTCCGCAGCACTCTCATTTGGCTCCCGGACACTTTCTACGGCGTTCTGCGCACACCCATTTGGGTCACACACACCTTCTACGGCGTTCTGCGCACACCCATTTGGGTCCCACACACTTTCTACGGCGTTGTGCGCACACCCATTTGGGTCCCGCACACTTTCTACGGCGTTTTGCGCACACCCATTTGGGTCCCACATACTTTCTACGGCGTTCTGCGCACACCCATTTGGGTCCCGCACACTTTCTACGGCGTCCGGCGCACTCCCACTTGGGTCCCGCACACTTTCTACGGCGTTTTGCGCACACCCATTTGGGTCCCACATACTTTCTACGGCGTTCTGCGCACACCCATTTGGGTCCCGCACACTTTCTACGGCGTCCGGCGCACTCCCACTTGGGTCCCGCACACTTTATACAGCGTTGTGCGCACACCCATTTGGGTCCCGCACAATTTCTACGGCGTCCGGCGCACTCCCACTTGGGTCCAGCACACTTTCTACGGCGTTTTGCGCACACCCATTTGGGTCCCACATACTTTCTACGGCGTTCTGCGCACACCCATTTGGGTCCCGCACACTTTCTACGGCGTCCGGCGCACTCCCACTTGGGTCCCGCACACTTTCTACAGCGTTCTGCGCACACCCATTTGGGTCCCACACACTTTCTACGGCGTTCTGCGCACACCCATTTGGGTCCCACACACTTTCTACGGCGTTCTGCGCACACCCATTTGGGTCCCACACACTTTCTACGGCGTCTTTCGCACTCCTGCTGGGGTCCCGCACACTATCTACGGCGTCCGGCGCACTCCCACGTGGGTCCCGCACACTTTCTACGGCGTTCTGCGCACACCCATTTGGATCCCGCATGCTTTCTACGGCGTCCGGCGCACTCTCATTTGGGTCCCGCACACTTTCTACGGCGTTCTGCGCACACCCATTTGGGTCCAAACACACTTTCTACGGCGTTCTGCGCACACCCATTTGGGTCCCACACACTTTCTACGGCGTTGTGCGCACACCCATTTGGGTCCCGCACACTTTCTACGGCGTCCGGCGCACTCCCACGTAGGTCCCGCACACTTTCTACGGCGTTCTGCGCACACCCATTTGGGTCCCGCACACATTCTACGGCATCCGGCGCACTCTCATTTGGGTCCCACACACTTTCTACGGCGTTCTGCGCACACCCATTTGGGTCCCACACACTTTCTACGGCGTTGTGCGCACATCCATTTGGATCCCGCACGCTTTCTACGGCGTCCGGCGCACTCTCATTTGGGTCCCGCACACTTTCTACGGCGTTCTGCGCACACCCATTTGGGTCCCACACACTTTCTACGGCGTTCTGCGCACACCCATTTGGGTCCCACACACTTTCTACGGCGTTGTGCGCACACCCATTTGGGTCCCGCACAATTTCTACGGCGTCCGGCGCACTCCCACTTGGGTCCAGCACACTTTCTACGGCGTTTTGCGCACACCCATTTGGGTCCCACATACTTTCTACGGCGTTCTGCGCACACCCATTTGGGTCCCACACACTTTCTACGGCGTTCTGCGCACACCCATTTGGGTCCCACACACTTTCTACGGCGTTCTGCGCACACCCATTTGGGTCCCGCACACATTCTACGGCGTCCGGCGCACTCTCATTTGGGTCCTGCACACATTCTACGGCGTCCGGCGCACTCCCACTTGGGTCCCGCACACTTTCTACGGCGTCCGGCGCACTCCCACGTAGGTCCCGCACACTTTCTACGGCGTTCTGCGCACACCCATTTGGGTCCCGCACACATTCTACGGCGTCCGGCGCACTCTCATTTGGGTCCCGCACACTTTCTACGGCGTTGTGCGCACACCCATTTGGGTCCCGCACAATTTCTACGGCGTCCGGCGCACTCCCACTTGGGTCCAGCACACTTTCTACGGCGTTTTGCGCACACCCATTTGGGTCCCACATACTTTCTACGGCGTTCTGCGCACACCCATTTGGGTCCCGCACACTTTCTACGGCGTCCGGCGCACTCCCACTTGGGTCCCGCACACTTTCTACAGCGTTCTGCGCACACCCATTTGGGTCCCACACACTTTCTACGGCGTTCTGCGCACACCCATTTGGGTCCCACACACTTTCTACGGCGTTCTGCGCACACCCATTTGGGTCCCGCACACATTCTACGGCGTCCGGCGCACTCTCATTTGGGTCCTGCACACATTCTACGGCGTCCGGCGCACTCCCACTTGGGTCCCGCACACTTTCTACGGCGTCCGGCGCACTCCCACGTAGGTCCCGCACACCTTCTACGGCGTTCTGCGCACACCCATTTGGGTCCCGCACACATTCTACGGCATCCGGCGCACTCTCATTTGGGTCCCACACACTTTCTACGGCGTTCTGCGCACTCCCACTTGGGTCCAGCACACTTTCTACGGCGTTTTGCGCACACCCATTTGGGTCCCACACACTTTCTACGGCGTTGTGCCCACACCCATTTGGGTCCCGCACACTTTCTACGGCGTTGTGCGCACACCCATTTGGGTCCCGCACACTTTCTACGGCGTCCGGCGCACTCCCACTTGGGTCCCGCACACTTTCTACGGCGTTTTGCGCACACCCATTTGGATCCCGCACGCTTTCTACGGCGTCCGGCGCACTCTCATTTGGGTCCCGCACACTTTCTACGGCGTTCTGCTCACACCCATTTGGGTCCCACATACTTTCTACGGCGTTCTGCGCACACCCATTTGGGTCCCACATACTTTCTACGGCGTTCTGCGCACACCCATTTGGGTCCCACACACTTTCTAGGGCCTTCTGTGCACACCCATTTGGGTCCCGCACACTTTCTACGGCGTCCGGCGCACTCCCACTTGGGTCCCGCACACTTTCTACGGCGTTTTGCGCACACCCATTTGGGTCCCACATACTTTCTACGGCGTTCTGCGCACACCCATTTGGGTCCCGCACACTTTCTACGGCGTCCGGCGCACTCCCACTTGGGTCCCGCACACTTTCTACAGCGTTCTGCGCACACCCATTTGGGTCCCACACACTTTCTACGGCGTTCTGCGCACACCCATTTGGGTCCCACACACTTTCTACGGCGTTCTGCGCACACCCATTTGGGTCCCACACACTTTCTACGGCGTCTTTCGCACTCCTGCTGGGGTCCCGCACACTATCTACGGCGTCCGGCGCACTCCCACGTGGGTCCCGCACACTTTCTACGGCGTTCTGCGCACACCCATTTGGATCCCGCACGCTTTCTACGGCGTCCGGCGCACTCTCATTTGGGTCCCGCACACTTTCTACGGCGTTCTGCGCACACCCATTTGGGTCCAAACACACTTTCTACGGCGTTCTGCGCACACCCATTTGGGTCCCACACACTTTCTACGGCGTTGTGCGCACACCCATTTGGGTCCCGCACAATTTCTACGGCGTCCGGCGCACTCCCACTTGGGTCCAGCACACTTTCTACGGCGTTTTGCGCACACCCATTTGGGTCCCACATACTTTCTACGGCGTTCTGCGCACACCCATTTGGGTCCCGCACACTTTCTACGGCGTCCGGCGCACTCCCACTTGGGTCCCGCACACTTTCTACAGCGTTCTGCGCACACCCATTTGGGTCCCACACACTTTCTACGGCGTTCTGCGCACACCCATTTGGGTCCCACACACTTTCTACGGCGTTCTGCGCACACCCATTTGGGTCCCGCACACATTCTACGGCGTCCGGCGCACTCTCATTTGGGTCCAGCACACATTCTACGGCGTCCGGCGCACTCCCACTTGGGTCCCGCACACTTTCTACGGCGTCCGGCGCACTCCCACGTAGGTCCCGCACACTTTCTACGGCGTTCTGCGCACACCCATTTGGGTCCCGCACACATTCTACGGCATCCGGCGCACTCTCATTTGGGTCCCACACACTTTCTACGGCGTTCTGCGCACACCCATTTGGGTCCCACACACTTTCTACGGCGTTGTGCGCACACCCATTTGGATCCCGCACGCTTTCTACGGCGTCCGGCGCACTCTCATTTGGCTCCCGCACACTTTCTACGGCGTTCTGCGCACACCCATTTGGGTCCCACACACCTTCTACGGCGTTCTGCGCACACCCATTTGGGTCCCACACACTTTCTACGGCGTTGTGCGCACACCCATTTGGGTCCCGCACACTTTCTACGGCGTCCGGCGCACTCCCACTTGGGTCCCGCACACTTTCTACGGCGTTTTGCGCACACCCATTTGGGTCCCACATACTTTCTACGGCGTTCTGCGCACACCCATTTGGGTCCCGCACACTTTCTACGGCGTCCGGCGCACTCCCACTTGGGTCCCGCACACTTTCTACAGCGTTCTGCGCACACCCATTTGGGTCCCACACACTTTCTACGGCGTTCTGCGCACACCCATTTGGGTCCCACACACTTTCTACGACGTTCTGCGCACACCCATTTGGGTCCCACACACTTTCTACGGCGTCTTTTCGCACTCCCTGCTGGGGCCCCGCACACTATCTACGGCGTCCGGCGCACTCCCACGTGGGTCCCGCACACTTTCTACGGCGTTCTGCGCACACCCATTTGGATCCCGCACGCTTTCTACGGCGTCCGGCGCACTCTCATTTGGGTCCCGCACACGTTCTACGGCGTTCTGCGCACACCCATTTGGGTCCAAACACACTTTCTACGGCGTTCTGCGCACACCCATTTGGGTCCCACACACTTTCTACGGCGTTGTGCGCACACCCATTTGGGTCCCGCACAATTTCTACGGCGTCCGGCGCACTCCCACTTGGGTCCAGCACACTTTCTACGGCGTTTTTGCGCACACCCATTTGGGTCCCACATACTTTCTACGGCGTTCTGCGCACACCCATTTGGGTCCCGCACACTTTCTACGGCGTCCGGCGCACTCCCACTTGGGTCCCGCACACTTTCTACAGCGTTCTGCGCACACCCATTTGGGTCCCACACACTTTCTACGGCGTTCTGCGCACACCCATTTGGGTCCCACACACTTTCTACGGCGTTCTGCGCACACCCATTTGGGTCCCGCACACATTCTACGGCGTCCGGCGCACTCTCATTTGGGTCCTGCACACATTCTACGGCGTCCGGCGCACTCCCACTTGGGTCCCGCACACTTTCTACGGCGTCCGGCGCACTCCCACGTAGGTCCCGCACACTTTCTACGGCGTTCTGCGCACATCCATTTGGATCCCGCACGCTTTCTACGGCGTCCGGCGCACTCTCATTTGGGTCCCGCACACTTTCTACGGCGTTCTGCGCACACCCATTTGGGTCCCACACACTTTCTACGGCGTTCTGCGCACACCCATTTGGGTCCCACACACTTTCTACGGCGTTGTGCGCACACCCATTTGGGTCCCGCACAATTTCTACGGCGTCCGGCGCACTCCCACTTGGGTCCAGCACACTTTCTACGGCGTTTTGCGCACACCCATTTGGGTCCCACATACTTTCTACGGCGTTCTGCGCACACCCATTTGGGTCCCGCACACTTTCTACGGCGTCCGGCGCACTCCCACTTGGGTCCCGCACACTTTCTACAGCGTTCTGCGCACACCCATTTGGGTCCCACACACTTTCTACGGCGTTCTGCGCACACCCATTTGGGTCCCACACACTTTCTACGACGTTCTGCGCACACCCATTTGGGTCCCACACACTTTCTACGGCGTCTTTCGCACTCCTGCTGGGGTCCCGCACACTATCTACGGCGTCCGGCGCACTCCCACGTGGGTCCCGCACACTTTCTACGGCGTTCTGCGCACACCAATTTGGATCCCGCACACTTTCTATGGTGTCCGGCGCACTCCCACTTGGGTCCCGCACGCTTTCTACGGCGTCCGGCGCACTCTCATTTGGGTTCCACACACTTTCTAGGGCGTTCTGCGCACACCCATTTGGGTCCCACATACTTTCTACGGCGTTCTGCGCACACCCATTTGGGTCCCGCACACTTTCTACGGCGTCCGGCGCACTCCCACTTGGGTCCCGCACACTTTCTACAGCGTTCTGCGCACACCCATTTGGATCCCGCACACTTTCTACGGTGTCCGGCGCACTCCCATTTGGGTCCCACACACTTTCTATGGCGTTCTGCGTGCACCCATTTGGGGTCACAAGCACGCTCATGCCGATCATTTTTTCGCAGGGCTACCGTAACCCTCCTTCAAAAATTTTCTGAGTGTCAGCTTGGATATGAGCACATCGTGATAGCCAACAAACGTGTTTGCACAATTTCGACCTCCTCAGCCTTTTCCCGGCGGCTTCTCGAAGAGAACGGTGTGTGAATGAATGCATACCGCTCCTCTGCTCTTTTATACCCCGCATGTTATGAGCGTGTGTTAGCGTTCGTAATCATGTTTTGCTCAAGAATGGTTACGGTAGCCCTGCGGAAAAAAATGATCGGCATGGGCGTGCTTCTAGTTTTTCTAGTTCTAGTTCTCCTAGTTTTTTTTTCGCCTATATACCAAGCGAGCTCGTTTCGATCGTTTCTTTCGTTTTACATGCGTTCGAATACAATTCGCGTGTTGCTAAGGTTTTTCTCCAGTTCTTTCAGGTGTTAATTTTGGCTGGTGATCCGCTCAAGAGTTGAATCGCCCCCAAAACCGTCACGCCGAACGGTTGGATCCATTCGGGTCCCGCACACTTTCTACGGCGTCCGGCGCACTCCCACTTGGGTCCCGCACACTTTCTACGGCGTTCTGCGCACACCCATTTGGGTCCCACACACTTTCTACTGCGTTCTGTGCACACCCATTTGGGTCCCGCACACTTTCTACGGCGTCCGGCGCACTCCCACTTGGGTCCCGCACACTTTCTACGGCGTTCTGCGCACACCCATTTGGGTCCCGCACACTTTCTACGGCGTCCGGCGCACTCCCACTTGGGTCCCGCACACTTTCTACAGCGTTCTGCGCACACCCATTTGGGTCCCACACACTTTCTACGGCGTTCTGCGCACACCCATTTGGGTCCCACACACTTTCTACGACGTTCTGCGCACACCCATTTGGGTCCCACACACTTTCTACGGCGTCTTTCGCACTCCTGCTGGGGTCCCGCACACTATCTACGGCGTCCGGCGCACTCCCACGAGGGTCCCGCACACGTTCTACGGCGTTCTGCGCACACCCATTTGGGTCCCACGCACTTTCTACGGCGTTGTGCGCACACCCATTTGGGTCCCGCACACTTTCTACGGCGTCCGGCGCACTCCCACTTGGGTCCCGCACACTTTCTACGGCGTTTTGCGCACACCCATTTGGGTCCCACATACTTTCTACGGCGTTCTGCGCACACCCATTTGGGTCCCGCACACTTTCTACGGCGTCCGGCGCACTCCCACTTGGGTCCCGCACACTTTCTACAGCGTTCTGCGCACACCCATTTGGGTCCCACACACTTTCTACGGCGTTCTGCGCACACCCATTTGGGTCCCACACACTTTCTACGGCGTTCTGCGCACACCCATTTGGGTCCCACACACTTTCTACGGCGTCTTTCGCACTCCTGCTGGGGTCCCGCACACTATCTACGGCGTCCGGCGCACTCCCACGTGGGTCCCGCACACTTTCTACGGCGTTCTGCGCACACCCATTTGGATCCCGCACGCTTTCTACGGCGTCCGGCGCACTCTCATTTGGGTCCCGCACACTTTCTACGGCGTTCTGCGCACACCCATTTGGGTCCAAACACACTTTCTACGGCCTTCTGCGCCCTCCCATTTGGCTCCCCCACACTTTCTCCGGCGTTGTCCGCACACCCATTTGGGTCCCGCACAATTTCTACGGCGTCCGGCGCACTCCCACTTGGGTCCAGCACACTTTCTACGGCGTTTTGCGCACACCCATTTGGGTCCCACATACTTTCTACGGCGTTCTGCGCACACCCATTTGGGTCCCGCACACTTTCTACGGCGTCCGGCGCACTCCCACTTGGGTCCCGCACACTTTCTACAGCGTTCTGCGCACACCCATTTGGGTCCCACACACTTTCTACGGCGTTCTGCGCACACCCATTTGGGTCCCACACACTTTCTACGGCGTTCTGCGCACACCCATTTGGGTCCCGCACACATTCTACGGCGTCCGGCGCACTCTCATTTGGGTCCTGCACACATCCTACGGCGTCCGGCGCACTCCCCACTCTGGGTCCCGCACACTTTCTACGGCGTCCGGCGCACTCCCACGTAGGTCCCGCACACTTTCTACGGCGTTCTGCGCACACCCATTTGGGTCCCGCACACATCTCTACGGCATCCGGCGCACTCTCATTTGGGCCCCACACACTTTCTACGGCGTTCTGCGCACACCAATTTGGGTCCCACACACTTTCTACGGCGTTCTGCGCGCCCCCATTTGGTTCCCGCACGCTTTCTACGGCGTCCGGCGCACTCTCATTTGGCTCCCGCACACTTTCTACGGCGTTCTGCGCACACCCATTTGGGTCCCACACACCTTCTACGGCGTTCTGCGCACACCCATTTGGGTCCCACACACTTTCTACGGCGTTGTGCGCACACCCATTTGGGTCCCGCACACTTTCTACGGCGTCCGGCGCACTCCCACTTGGGTCCCGCACACTTTCTACGGCGTTTTGCGCACACCCATTTGGGTCCCACATACTTTCTACGGCGTTCTGCGCACACCCATTTGGGTCCCGCACACTTTCTACGGCGTCCGGCGCACTCCCACTTGGGTCCCGCACACTTTCTACAGCGTTCTGCGCACACCCATTTGGGTCCCACACACTTTCTACGGCGTTCTGCGCACACCCATTTGGGTCCCACACACTTTCTACGACGTTCTGCGCACACCCATTTGGGTCCCACACACTTTCTACGGCGTGTTTCGCACTCCTGCTGGGGTCCCGCACACACTATCTACGGCGTCCGGCGCACTCCCACGTGGGTCCCGCACACTTTCTACGGCGTTCTGCGCACACCCATTTGGATCCCGCACGCTTTCTACGGCGTCCGGCGCACTCTCATTTGGGTCCCGCACACTTTCTACGGCGTTCTGCGCACACCCATTTGGGTCCAAACACACTTTCTACGGCGTTCTGCGCACACCCATTTGGGTCCCACACACTTTCTACGCCGTTGTGCGCACACCCATTTGGGTCCCGCACCATTTCTACGGCGTCCGCCGCCCCCCCACTTGGGTCCAGCACACTTTCTACGGCGTTTTGCGCACACCCATTTGGGTCCCACATACTTTCTACGGCGTTCTGCGCACACCCATTTGGGTCCCGCACACTTTCTACGGCGTCCGGCGCACTCCCACTTGGGTCCCGCACACTTTCTACAGCGTTCTGCGCACACCCATTTGGGTCCCACACACTTTCTACGGCGTTCTGCGCACACCCATTTGGGTCCCACACACTTTCTACGGCGTTCTGTGCACACCCATTTGGGTCCCGCACACATTCTACGGCGTCCGGCGCACTCTCATTTGGGTCCCGCACACATTCTACGGCGTCCGGCGCACTCCCACTTGGCTCCCGCACACTTTCTACGGCGTCCGGCGCACTCCCTGCAGGTCCCGCACACTTTCTACGGCGTTCTGCGCACACCCATTTGGGTCCCGCACACATTCTACGGCATCCGGCGCACTCTCATTTGGGTCCCACACACTTTCTGCGGCGTTCTGCGCACACCCATTTGGGTCCCACACACTTTCTACGGCGTTGTGCGCACATCCATTTGGATCCCGCACGCTTTCTCCGGCGTCCGACGCCCTCTCATTTGGGTCCTGCACACTTTCTACGGCGTTCTGCGCACGCCCATTTGGGTCCCACACACTTTCTACGGCGTTCTGCGCACACCCATTTGGGTCCCACACACTTTCTACGGCGTTGTGCGCACACCCATTTGGGTCCCGCACAATTTCTACGGCGTCCGGCGCACTCCCACTTGGGTCCAGCACACTTTCTACGGCGTTTTGCGCACACCCATTTGGGTCCCACATACTTTCTACGGCGTTCTGCGCACACCCATTTGGGTCCCGCACACTTTCTACGGCGTCCGGCGCACTCCCACTTGGGTCCCGCACACTTTCTACAGCGTTCTGCGCACACCCATTTGGGTCCCACACACTTTCTACGGCGTTCTGCGCACACCCATTTGGGTCCCACACACTTTCTACGGCGTTCTTGCGCACACCCATTTGGGTCCCGCACACATCTCTACGGCGTCCGGCGCACTCTCATTTGGGTCCAGCACACATTCTACGGCGTCCGGCGCACTCCCACTTGGGTCCCGCACACTTTCTACGGCGTCCGGCGCACTCCCACGTAGGTCCCGGGCACACTTTCTACGGCGTTCTGCGCACACCCATTTGGGTCCCGCACACATTCTACGGCATCCGGCGCACTCTCATTTGGGTCCCACACACTTTCTACGGCGTTCTGCGCACACCAATTTGGGTCCCACACACTTTCTACGGCGTTGTGCGCACACCCATTTGGATCCCGCACGCTTTCTACGGCGTCCGGCGCACTCTCATTTGGCTCCCGCACACTTTCTACGGCGTTCTGCGCACACCCATTTGGGTCCCACACACCTTCTACGGCGTTCTGCGCACACCCATTTGGGTCCCACACACTTTTTTTCGGCGTTGTGCGCACACCCATTTGGGTCCCGCACACTTTCTACGGCGTCCGGCGCACTCCCACTTGGGTCCCGCACACTTTCTACGGCGTTTTGCGCACACCCATTTGGGTCCCACATACTTTCTACGGCGTTCTGCGCACACCCATTTGGGTCCCGCACACTTTCTACGGCGTCCGGCGCACTCCCACTTGGGTCCCGCACACTTTCTACAGCGTTCTGCGCACACCCATTTGGGTCCCACACACTTTCTACGGCGTTCTGCGCACACCCATTTGGGTCCCACACACTTTCTACGACGTTCTGCGCACACCCATTTGGGTCCCACACACTTTCTACGGCGTCTTTCGCACTCCTGCTGGGGTCCCGCACACCATCTACGGCGTCCGGCGCCCTCCCAGGTGGGTCCCGCCCACTTTCTCCGGCGTTCTGCGCACACCCATTTGGATCCCGCACGCTTTCTACGGCGTCCGGCGCACTCTCATTTGGGTCCCGCACACTTTCTACGGCGTTCTGCGCACACCCATTTGGGTCCACACACTTTCTACGGCGTTCTGCGCACACCCATTTGGGTCCCACACACTTTCTACGGCGTTGTGC